>JBAIZZ010000063.1:248274-497091 GCA_037355905.1 Heliconius aoede | reverse complement strand
AAAAAAAAAAAAATTAAAAGATTCATAAAAAAAACACATTGAATTTTTCCAAAAACAAAAAAAAAAAAAATTTTGGTGTAATATTGAATAAAAAAAAATAGAACTTTTTAAAATATATTCTATAAGTTAAATCTAACGCCTTGGGGTACGTTTATAGGATATTGACCTCCAAGAGAATGAATAATGGGAAGCAATCAGCAAAGCGTAAACAACACGTGAATGCTACTATAGAAGTATCTAATGACCAGTGATCATGAAAATCAATACATGTATAGACATAGAACTTTAAGTTTTAGTTCTCGTTTCTATCGATTGATGGAGAAAGACTAGTGCTTGTACTCTCCGTTTTGGTTTTAATTTATTTATAGAGATATTACGTAGTTACTTTCTGATGTATCTATCTCAATGACATATATTGTGACCGAGGTAATAAAAATAATAGAAATATAATAGTTTCATCGATTACACATCGAACCTACACCCATACAGTCCTGTGTATAATATGACACTTTACAGTTACTCAAAGTAGTCTAACTTTAAAGAACTTAGGTTGAAACTTATTTAAATAATTATTGATTTATATTTATTTACCAAGATTAAAATAAAGTGAATATAGATAAATATTTGTCTTTACATTAAAAAGTACCACTTTGATAGCTGAACTAAACGTCGAGTTTTATTTCAATCTGGTCCACCAGGTCAAATACCATCACGTATTGATCCAATGGAAAAGGCATTTTAAAAATAAACACAGAAGTTATGGGTTTAAAACGTAGTTAGATGGGTTTATATATTTTGTTATATTTATCTCTAACCATGAAATATTTCATTTCCTTGAGTGAGAATCGAACCCGCAACCCGTCGCGTTCTCAGTAACACACTTGTGCCCCTGCGCCACGACTGGCCTCATGTATCATTGCCAAGTATACTTATTTCCTTCCTTCGGACAATCTTGTTTGTCGATATAATATTAATCACAGTGTTTATAAGCAATTTCTCTAGATCGAACTTGTTAGTAAGATAGCATTGGTCCAAGCACCTGTATCCTGTCAATTCATAATATTATAAATACAATATTAGTATGTAGTAATAGTAGTATTTCTTACATCTTCACGTTGTATCCCGCATACAGCAGGGTAGGCTGAGGGAACCAAGTGTTAAGACTGCCTTCTATATGTTTCGCCGTCCAAAACCAGAACGAGACGAAATAAAAATTGGAGTAACAACCACTCGGACTGGACACCTACACAAAAGACTCTACTCAATAGGCGCAGGGTCACAAACTTGCAACTGTCCACGCTATAAATTAAATTGTGGATTCGATTTTCAGTTGAAGAAAAGAAGCGCGTCGCGGCGTTGAGTTCTGCCATTCAAAACGCACTGTCTCTAGAAATCGGCAGAAAGTGGAAATTGATGTGTCCTAATAGGCAAAGCTGTCTTAACACTAGGTTCAGAGGTTCTCTACATCGTAGGGAAGTTATATGCATATCATATGAATTATATACATTATATATAAGTATTTATGTGAATAATCATACTAATTTTGTGTGGCACGCACTATTTGAAAGTAAACATTTACTATGTTGTTTTATTATACTAAGTTCAAAAGCTCGTTATCATTTCGAAATTTTCCACTGAGTGTTTATTATAGGTTAGTTTTATAGTATATTTCTTTCTCTAAATAGAATAAGTTATTTAGGTAATAGAAAAGAACTTACAGTAAATAAGTGGAAATAGATATGCTTATAGATATTTAGTAATGTAAGTGAGGAATGGATCGCCAATAAAAGCAGAGGTCAGAGGTACCATGGCCTCTTTATTGGGAGGGAAGTGGAATGCAAAGTGTCTTGACACTATGTTGTCTACGCTTACCCTAATGTATAAATGCGAGATACAGTGGGAAGCATTCTTTCATGATTAACATTTCATGAGTATGTTAGATAACGCGCATTCTTTATTTTATTTAATTGACACCTCATTATTACCTCTTAAATAAGTTTTGTGATTTGAACCCACTATCTCAACATTTAGTAATCACTTTAAATTACATTCTCGATTGCGCGAAATTTTTCATTGTTATTAACTTCTTTTTATTATGTACACGTAATATAAGAACACAATTTTTCGTTACGTCACCTTGAAATCCGTAGAATTACATTTTTATTAATGAAATGGCTACTTCGGACCATATTATTTAGAATTAATCAGCTTCACGCTGTATCCCGCACACAGCAGGGTAGGCTGAGGGAACTTAGGGTTAAGACACTCCGTTCCCCATCTTACGCGGATTTTTTTGAGGCACTGCGTGTTGACTGGCGAACGACGCCAGGATTTTGTTTTAGTGCCAGAGTGAAGAAATAAAAATATTAATAAATAATATTAATAGTTTATTTCCACGAGTGGGTATCGAACTCACGACCATCGCGCTACAGTCACACATTTGTGTCTCTTTGCCACGACAGCCGCTATTATTATTAATTAATATATTTGGAATGATAGTGTAATAGCAGAGTCTGCATGAATATTATACAAAATAGATATTGAGATGGCGACGAGGCACGAAATCCTCTTAGTGTTGAGCAATTCGTATAATAAGTATGTAAAATAATTGCTTTTAGTGGATTGTGGACTAATAGGTGTAGTATAGTGTTTGTACGTGATCGCATGGTTAATTAATTTAAAGTAAAATTTTATTATATCTGTGTAATAGATAGATAGATAGATTAATATATGTAAATTTTGTTATATGTATATATGATATATAATACAGAGGTTCTAAATATGAGAATATATTATACAGGCCAAACTCTACATTTGGCATATTTACATGGATGGCATATATCGGTATTATCATTATTATTTAGCTTCACGATGTATCTTTGGATATAGTGTAATATAGGCAAAGGAAATCTAGTGTCAAAAGACTCGGTTATTGTGATGTCTTACTTTACTTTACTACAGTAGAGTAATAAGAAAAGTCATTCCATTACCCAGACTGCGGATCGAACTGACAACTATCGCATTAGCTGTCAGACGTCGTTCCAATGCGCCATGACGGCCTCATTATTTATATATAACATTTATATCATAAATTTTTATAGCGGATATGAAAACAAAAAAATGTCTAACATAGGTATCCGTTTCCCAATTTTCTTAGAATTCCGGAGACATGGTGTGTTGAGTGGCTAAACTCAACGCCGTGCTTTGTCTTGAGGTTACAAATGAAAATATACATTTAAATAAATATTTATTTTCCTTCAGTGGAGATCGAGATCAAATCCACGACCAGGCGGGTTTACACTCACACACTTGTGCCCCTGGGCCACGACGGCTTCAATTTATCATTTTATCATCTAATTATAAATAAACTTCCTTTCAAATGGAAGTTTCAATTAAAATATATTAAATCTATACTTTATCAGTTATTTTCAATGATCCTACGTCGTACATCCGTACGTAGTCAATGTGAGTGCGTGTCTTACAAATTCTTCCGGAGAAAATCGAGATAATTTTGCTGTCTGCTTGTTTACCGCTGTCCGGCACAATCTTGTATTTAGTTTAATCTATGATCTAAGATTGAATACAGTTAATTAATTTTCTTTAACCTGTCCTTTTTTTATTAGGATTTGCTTTTGTTTTTGAAGAGGAATTATGTGTATAGTTAAACTATATTATTACGTGAAAAATATAATAGTTTCATTCCATATCATAAAAAAAATTACATTATCAAATTCAATTATAATTTTCTAGTTTATGTATTTAAAGCAAACTCTCCAACATTACCTACCATACATAGCTAAATTGCGCTAAACCTAGACGACTTCTATGAAAACGGAGTCTTACTGTTTATGTGATGATTGTAGGTTTGATGTAGTAAGAAGACAAAGCGCGGCGTTGTGTTGGGTACCATCTGCAAAGGGAATAGTTGTCATAAGTAATAAAACTAAGAAATAACGTGGGCTATTTACAAAATTGCGGCGTTGAGTTCTGCCACTCATTACGCATTGCCTCCAGAATTCGGCTGAAAGTGGGGAACGTAGTGTCTTAACACTAGGTTCGCTCTGCCTACCTTACTGGGTGCGGGATACAAGGTGAAGCTGATAAAAAAAAATTACTATTTCAAGAAACCAAGGGAAAAAAAACATAAATAAAAAATGTACGCATCAATCATTAGTTACACACAGTCGCGAAACAAAAAGTTCTCACGTAAATAACCCCAAAAATAAGCGTGACAATTTTTTTTCTATATCATTAAAGAAAAGTCGGCCGCCGGATTGCATTGGTTTCAGTATTAACTATTATATAATCTGTTGAATAAAAGAATTGATTATCTGTATCTTAGAAACGAGACCGCGAAGATTGAACCTGTTGGCGGCTGAATTACGGCTTTCTATTGTCAGTTGTTTTAGTTATTATATTGGTGTGCAAACTCATTTTGAAAAGAATTTTTTATTTTAATGCAGATTCACTACCGCTTCGCATTGGTATTTCTCGATATATATTCCATATATGTTTTTATAGAGAGATCTTTCTGCTTTTTAGGATTATGATAGTACGCAGAGGTTGCGTATACGATTCCCACACAAGGTTAATTTATTTTCATTTACTGTCTTTTATATGAAGAATAAGGTTGTCTGAACTCCAGGTCCCCTCTGCATACCCTGGTATAATGCGTGGAGCTAAATTCGAATTTAGACTGTACATCTTTCTAATGGACAGATTCTCCTTTTCTTTTTATCCAGTATCAACTTCTTGGTATATTTCTGCCTGCTTTACATTTTAATGCCATTCTGTTCTTGGATTTAGTTTAAAGCAAAGATTTCTTAAATTATATACATATATAGATAGATTTGCTTTTATTGAAAATAAAATAGCAATCGCCTAAAGCAATTGAGTTATTCCAAACAAAACCACCGGCTATCTCTAGTATATTATACTGATTGTTTACATCGCGGTCGCAATGTGAACGGCTAAAGTGATTCACGCTAAGGGCAATCTGTGGACTAAATAGGTAATTTAAAAGTTTGCCAGAGCATATCAAACACTTTCCACTCGATTATTATATCGCTTTTCTTGGAGCTTGAAAGTGCCGTTAAAATTATTTTATAATATTCTAATGTACTTACTAGTAGTTTCTAAAACTACTAGTAGTTTGCTTCGTGAATATTTTTGATAAGAATTAATTGATTAAATTGACTTACTTTATTTAGTGCCTTAAATAGGTAATTTATGCTTTATATGCATGCATATTATCTAGAGATATTTTTCAAGGAAGGCTCTTATTCTTAGCTTAAAGTGAAAAACATTATCAAATTTTTCGTGGATTAATTTTTGGTTTCTTAATTAGGATATGGGCAAGGATTACTATGCCGACGCTTATAAGTTAACGTAAATAAATAATTAAAATTTTGGGATTTTAATAAAACATTAAAAAAAAATTATAAATTTTTTGGTCAGGCCAAATTCGTCTTAAAGAAAACTCTCCAGGGTGGAGACGATGGTGGTCCCCAATAGGTGCATCTTCCATCGAGGTGTCGCATGCACCAGCGATTTTGCTTCATCTCATGGATGGAAAGAGTAGGCTATGTTTTTTCTAACTTAAATGTTATTATATGAGCCTTTAACATAACAAAAATAAAAAATCAAAAATTAAAAAGAATATTGTATCTTTACATGCGCCTATATTTTATGAACTTTCAACGAAGCGCCATCTACTATGAACTATAGTAATTAAATGTAATCTAATACATAATCAGTGACTTGAAGTTTATCTACTTACCAATAGATGGCGCTTGTATCAGTTTTGTTTTCTTTTGACTTTATAATAATACTAGTTTTATCTGCGGCTTCATGGTGGTAACAGAAATAACTAGACGATATGTATATAAAAACACAAATCTAACTTTGAGCTCTGGTATCTTAATTTCTTCGCTCTGGTGTGCGGCTTTGAGTTCCGCCACTCAACACCCAATGCCTCCAGAATCCAACGGAAAGTGGGGAACGAACCCAACCGTGTGCGGGATACAGCGTGAATCTGATTTTTGATTTTAAGTTCTACCTATTAATATTTAAAATACTTTTATTATACCATCTTAGCTTTCATGCCATGTTCTCCCATCAGACCCTGTCCCATTGCGTCATGACGGCCTCTACGTTATATTATTGCTTATTGATAACTGCGACACAGTTTTATTCTACTGTAGTTATTATCGTCTTAAAATTGTTTTTGTTGTGTTACAACACACACAGTTTTTGAAATAATTAAAAATAAATTATTTCAAAAATGCAGCATAATGCAATTATGCTCTCATAGTCAACTTCTATCACATGATATGAGCAAGTAATATTATCAGTAATAGATTTCGAAACTTAATTAAAAGTTAAAAGCCTATAACAATTATTGGTAATTTATAGTTGAAAAGAACTTTAAATGGCGGAAGGAAGTAAAGATTAAATTGAAAGAGAAATTACGTAAGTTTTAATAATTACACAGACCATCTATTAATTTTTGATTGGTGTTTATATTTTATATGAATCACTAATTATAAAAATCGGTCAAGGGCGAGCTGGGCACACTCAGGGTTCCTTACAAAAACTGGAGGTCTCGAGTTTTTTCTGAAATTCAAAACTTTGCTTATTCAGAGCGCTTTCATCTGATACCTCATTTGAACTAGTGGCTTTAGAGGAAAATCACGTAAAAAACTGGAGGGATTATTTGAAAGAGTACTCAAGAGTAGTGGCGCAGGGGCACATAGAGTGACTATAAACGCGACAGGTTTGGGTTCGTTTCCCATTCGAGGAAATAAAATATTTAATATTTTCCTTTCTTCGTTCTGGTTTCGAGGCAATGTGCGGTGTTGAGTTACGACATTCAACACAAAATGCCTCTAGAATTAGGCAGAAAATGGGTAACGAAGTGTCTTAACACCATGTTCCCTCTGCCTATTCTACTGTGTACAGTATACAGCGTGAAGTTGATTTTTATAACTAATGTATATTTTGACCATGTTACATAAACGTCTAAAAATATCTTTAAAAAAAACACCAGCCATACTTTCACGCGCATTTGCCTATTCAACGTAACTAAGAAAATATTGTATAATTATATATACATATTATACATAAATTAACATAATAATGAATCAAAAGTATACCTACTTGGGGATTCAAACACCGAGTTTATATTTTAAGTGCAGTTGGCCGCTTTCTGATTTAGTCACCTGCTCTAACAAATATGAAGATTTATTACACGTTTTTAATTTATACAGTGAAATCTTTCTATTTTTTAGGCCCTCGTGGAGCAGCGTACCTACTGACGGTAAGCGTGACGGTTGTAGGTTCGATTCTAACTCGGGGACATGAATTATTTTTATTTTCTCACTCTGACGTGACTCTACCACACGTACTTTAGTCGCCTCTTACGACACCAACAGTACCAGGGTGATCCTATTCTAAGCCGGGACCACACAGCTAAAGGGGACTACAAGTCCTGGCACTGTGGAGTCGATTCGAAATAATGAAAATGCTATGTAGTGCTTCTGTATGGTAAATAATATTTCTAATGTCAAAATCCAGTCGTTTTCTGTTGTAATGCTCAAGAAACCTAAATCAGATTATTTTTTCTTACTTTTCTATAAAAAAAATATCTTTTATACTACTTAAGATATAGATATTGTGCTTGTGCTTTTTCTCAGCACAGCTTTATGAAGCGAAATATTAAATTGCGAAATCTAACGCCGTAGCTTGTCTCCTACCAGAAGGAGGAATGAAAATATTATTTAATATAATATTTCATTCTATCGAGTGACAATGCAAGCTGACAGTAGTCGCGTTTACAGTATTTCCCACATTTAATAAGTATGTTTAGAATGTATTAACGGCGTGAAAAGATATTAATATTATTTGTACATAAATAAATCCTACATTACTGTTTTAGTATTTCCAGAATACATCAATATAACACTTAAATAGTACAGTACGATATGTGAGACTATGTAAAGTAAGTTAGATAAGAGCGTTTCTATGATATTTTTTACGCGTATTTCTTCGTTCCATTTTTCTTTTTCCATTTTGGATTACAAATAGACAAGTTGACGCCATTAACTTTGTTTTCGTGGAATTTAAGGCATGAAATGGGAAATTTTGATTTTTCCTTGTTCTCGTGGAAATTTCGAGAAATCCATTTGTATAACACGCTAGTTTCAATACTTCTATTAGCCAACCTATAAAAGAATAGTTTTATATACATATATATGTATGTATAGTCCATATAGTTTTTAATGTATTTTAGGGTCATGCGTGTACTGCGTACAGCAGCGTGGGCAATGGAAATTTAGTGTTAAGACATTCCGTTCTTTACTTTCTGCTCAGTTTCAAGATAATTGCATGTAATTCAAGTATAATTTATTTTTTTATTCATCAAAATATCTCCAAGATATCCTGAGATAAAGGCAATTGAGGGCGGGCATCAAAGTAATATAAAGGTTTCTTTTTTTTTAAAAGGTACGCAACCCTAAAATTTATTTAAATATTATAAATATTCAGTACAAGTGGCAATCGAACTCACAACTATAACTTGTAAAATTAATTACAAATTTTGAAAATACATATTTCCAATTCCTCACTAGAATTACACATTATGACGTTAAGTACCGCGAAGCGAAGAACGAAGTCCCGTCTTACCATACTGCTATATGCGGGATACAGCGTGCAAAAAAAAAGAGATAAACTTAATGTGACATCTAAATAAAATACGTCGTAGTGAAGAGTAAGTAAACAATACTTTCCCGTGACTTAGCGGCGGTACCGGTTTTTCAACATTTTCTATTATAATCCAATTTCTAAATAAATATGTTACTGCCGTCCAGATTGTTGAACTTGTCACTTCTTGTTTTGTTGTTGATATTATCTTCTTATGGGTATGATGAAAGCCAGCAAGCCTGAAACCTGGACCTGATTATTACTAGAATGACATTTACGTTATTTTTTTTACGTATTTATAGCGTGACTTTGATTCCCATGGAGACTCGTCAAAAAGGCGGCAGCAAAATACTACGACGTCGCAGGGGCACAAGTATGTGACTGTAAACACGATTGTTTGTGGGTTCGATCCCCGTTCCAAGAAATAAAATATTTGTAATTTCTCGCTGTGGTGTTGAGGCAAAACGTGGTATCGGGTTCCGTCACTCAACACACAATAACTCTACGATTCAGTAGGAAATGGAGAACGGAGAGCTGTAACACTAGGTTCCCTGCTGTATGTGGAATAGAAAGTGAAACTGAAAAAAGGGTGTTAAGTCATCGATCCTGAATGGAAAACATCTTCTTCTAGAATAGAATGTCTTACTTAATAGACAAAAAACACATATGATTTACTCGCAATTTCGCATTTCGCAACATATAATCTCCACTTGTGACTGCTCGCTCTTACCGCTTACGTTACATTACGGAGATTGTTATATGTCATCATGATTTAAAATATGACACGCCGTGTTTTGATCACATAATTGATAAGAATATGCGTTTTAGTCAAAAATTAAATCTGTATACCAGCTTGTAATTAGACAAAGTGTCGCTCAATACGTGCTGTCTCGAAAATGGGATGAAATATGCGGAAAGGATAGGAAAAAACTAGGTTCATTATATCTGTCCTGCTAAATGAACCTAAAAAAAATTAAATTTATAAACTACAAAAAGATAAAATTTTACATTTGTAGAGTTTTTTTAAATATATCTTTTCAAAGTTATAATATAATATATATTACGACTACTTAAAACATCCAAGCAATGTTATATGAGTTTATGTATTTGATTATTTAAATAATTGCTTGAGAACAAACTCTCTATTTCCGGTACAGTAGTGATTTCGATGTATAAGTACTACCTTCCGCTGTTGATTGGTTTCATGTTTGTTTATGTAAAAATTCAAAATATAAAATAATATACTTTTAATTCATACCTTTTTACTTTCAGCGATAAATAAATACAAGGATTTATATTTTGTATATGCAGAGTATCATGCATAAGGTCGGACACCGCCAGGTGCCGGGCACAAGCGTGCGGCTGTAAATGCGGCAGGCTGTGCGTTCGATTCCCACTGGAAATGAAATATTTGAAAGTCTAATTTCTCGGCTCTGGTGTCAAAGCAAAGTGCGGCGTTAAGTTCCGTCGATCAGCCCTCCATTAGTAATTCTACGAACACTCAAGCAAAATATTGTTAAAAAAATATAAAGAAAGTTACCTCAATCAATTAATAGAAGATACGCTAATGTATAATGAAGCAAAATGAAATTGCAATCAATTTGAATCTATAGAGAGGTCAAAAGACGGATATAAATAATAATATATTCCACACGGAATTTATGTTACTAATATTTAAATATTACCGTAACACCGCTACGTAACGTGCTATACATGCTGTGACGATCACGGCATTCGCCGGCCGACTGAAGTCACAAACGCGCGTTGATGACCGCTCATTTGAATTTAGAATTCGATTTTTGTTCTTTTTTTTGTATTTATAAAAGTACAAAGATATATTTTTTGGAATTTTATGTGAATTTTTGTTGTATCTGTGCTGTGAGTGATGTGATTTTGGTGCCTTGGATTGTATTTTTGTTTGGTGAGTTTGTTTACGTTTATTTCAAAATTGATAAGATAAAGAATATTAAAAATAATTATATTATATTGTTTTCTATACAAATTCTATTACACTTTATTGTTAAATTATTCTATATATTATTGTTATACGCATATAAGAGAAATTAAAGGTGTGTGTATTAGATCTTAACTATTCAATCTTTTTTTTAAAAAAAGCTTTAATTTATTTTATCCTTATAAACATAACGTTTATTTAAGAAATATTTTAAAAGATATTTTGTATGTACTCAAGTCAGTCATGATGAAGGAGCACAAGGTATAAGTGTAAACGGGACAGGTTGTGGGTTCGATTCCCACTTTAAAAAATGAAATATTTAATATTATCATATTTCCGCTGTAGTGTTGAGGCAAAGCGTCGCATTAAGTTCCGCCGCTAAACACGCAACGCCTCCAGAATTCGGCGGAAAATGGGCAAGGGAGAGACTTACACTTGCTCAGCTTACCCTACTGTGTGCGGATTACAGTTCGACGCTAAAAGAAAAAAATAATTCTTAATTAGTAAATAAAAATCATAAATCAGCGTCAATTTGTATCCCACACACAGGAGGGTAGGCAGAGGAAAATCCGTGTTAAGACACTTCGTACTCCAATTTCCGCCGAATTCCAGAGATTTTGCGTGTTGAGTGGCGGAACTTAACGCCGCGCTTTGCCTCGACACCAGAGCGAAGAAATGAAAATATAAATTTAAATAAATATTTTCTTTTCCCGAGTGGGGATCGAACCCTCAAACAGTCGGTTTGGCAGCACACTTTGTGCCCCTGCGCCACCTAGCTCTATCTCTTAATTATTATATTATTTTTATTCTATTAATTATTAAATTTTAATTAAATTAAATTAAATAATACATTCTTCTTCCTCTTTAATAGATCAAATAGAGTGTTCAGCGTAGACAGGTAGTTCATAAACAAAACTGACACGGGTGCGTGCAAACGAACGTTACACTAGATACGAGATTATGAAAACCGTTGGGCAAATGATATAATCATTATAAGTTTACAGTTTTTAACCTGTATCTAATCTAAGACTTCTTAATAGGGATGTGCTAAGTGAAATATAAATTTTTAGTTAGTGAGTTATTTAGTTTACAGATATTGTTTTCATCTTTCACAATATTACTGTGTAGCGTTAAAAGCGTTGTATCTTTGTATTAGTATGGATAAATTGTTTATCATTCGTTTTATATTACTTTATTTCAAAGAGATCGACAGAAAAATATAAGAGAAAAATGTAAGAACTTATTATATATTAAGATTATAAAGAGTCTCTGACTCTACGATGATTGTCGGTTCAATCCAAATCGATGCAATAAATTTCTTCAAGCGACGATACTCTGTATTGTACTATCAATACGTGTATGAATAATGTAAAAATCTACGTAACAACAAATAATTTGTTACTTTTTGCTTTTGTTTATTGTATAAGCACAGCGAATTAAACAAAAGTAATAAATAAAAATACGGAACAGAACCATGTAACAATGATTTATAATGCAGTTATAGAATTATAAGCTTTAAGGAGTTGCAAATAATAATATTAATTATGTGCTATTAATTATTGATATTTAGTTAGTTTTCACCTCCCACCACGACTCTTGCGTATCGTTGCGTAACCTTGTATATATATATATATATATATATATATACATGCTGTTTGTAAATTCGATTCTCGATTATGAATAGATTATATTTACAGTTAATTAAAAGTCCGCCTCGATAATAATGACATAGACGTGATATTAATGGGTTCGATTTCCATTCGGGGGAATGAGGTTTTTTCATTTCCCGGCCCTTGTAAGAAAGATTGCGGGTTTTTTTTCTGTTAAGCAAAATAATCGATAGCTGTGATTAATGTAGTTAAAAAACATATAGTAGGGCTTCATTGTTTTTAATATCTGAATATTTATAAAAAAATGGTTAATATCACAAATTAATTAAAAAAAATTTAACTCGATGTTGACTTTCCTTTTGTTCAGTATAATTTTTGCAATTTTTTTTAAATAAATTCAAGTTTTCGCTCAGTTGAGTAAGTAGAGTCACCGCTAAGACATTCAAAAATCTTACTAATGAATTATTTATGCAAATTGTAGAGAGTTTGAATATTTTTTTTTCTTTCATTTACAGTAATGTTAAGTTAATCTGTGCATATATTTTTTTACTTTACGCAATTTTCGCAATTTATGTATGTACTAGTATACGCATTTATTAAATAAACGTCATGCCTCTTCCATATATGTTATTTCTATATATATATATATATTAACAATGTGCGTTTGTGTGTTTTTTAAGTATATTCATTTGACTGTAGGAAATTTAACTTTTAATAATTTAAATGACTTGTAGGGGATATTCCTGTAGAAAAAATATAAAATTTTTAAATTAAAATATATAATACACATTTAATTAGCTTGATTTAACGGAAATTCAGCTAAATTAATTAATATATTTTGTAACGTCAAACTCTAGTTGTCATAAGAGTCTAGCCTGATACATAAAAAAAACAAAACACGTGGCGTCAGTTTTACTTTAAAATCAACATATCACGAAGAATTTAACATAACATCTCTACAAAATCCTCATAATATTGCAAAATTCACTCACCTATTAAGTAAAAGGTGATAATTTTAACGTAATATGAACATATTATCGCGATTTGATCGCCATTTCATACCAATTACGGTTGGAATAAAAACAGTGAGCACGCTCTGTTTGTTTTTGGGACGCGGGCTCTATGCCTGGCTGTGTGGTAGCCTGGCTTATACGAGTACAGTCTATAACTAGAAATGTAAAGTGTTTCGACACTTAATGTTCATTGTAATGTTTTTTTATCAATAATATATGTGTTTTATATATTTTCTAGTGTTCTTGGAGTAAGCTATTAATAAATTTTAGAAATTATATTTTTTACATTTATGGGATAGAGTTTGATAAAATCAAATCGAAATGAATAGAATTAAATTATGATTTTTCAAAGAGTCATTTTATATTGTGTCTCTTCTGTTTTCGTTAAAATCAAACTCACTATAAGATATTCACCCAGCTTGGCATGTGCGTTAAGAAAGATTGTTTAGAAAGACTGACTTTAAATTTACGTTAATTGTTTGAAATATTCTTAATTTTAGTGCTATTGAATTTCGTGATGTGGTGAAGATGTTGGTGCAGCAAGCAAATTCATTGTCAACAGAAAGTACGTTCTGTGACAGTATGTGGTATTTAGTTACATATATCGTCCTATCATTTAGTTACATATTCACGTTTTTACCGGCAATATAGGAAGAGGGAACATACAATGTGCTTATTTGGGGCCGGAACTTAACACCGGGCTTTGTCTATCAGCGAAATAGCCTCGCAATTATGTCACCACTTTTTTTTTAACTTTTTGTATTAGACCTCAATACTGACAAGAAATCGATATTACCGATAAATAACTTGATACAAAAACATTATCATATACCTCATATACATAAAAAGGTACCTAGAAAACGTGCGTGATAGACGCATGGGTAAATAGAGTATGGTGTTTCAAACACTCGCCATCACGATCGATGACATGAATAAATCGATATCTTAATGACAGCTCATTGCTCGAGTCATAAATCAGAATGATAGGTCTGTAACAGTATAGTGTGGGGGGTTTTTTAATTATTTTTTTTATTTTTTATTTTATCAGCAAGGCAGAGGGAATCTAGATTTAAGCCACTCTGTTCCCCACTTCCCGACGCTCGATGGTTTGCGTGTTGAGTGGCGGAACTTGGCCCCGCACTTTAATTAAAAAATATTAAATAATAAAAAATATCCCACAAAAAGTGAAAAAAATATAATTTCCATATTTCATATTTTCCCATCCTTCCATATTTCAACGGTTAAAGTCTCAACAGACATTCAAGTTTTATGTGAAATAGAATATTTAAAGTATTTCTGCTGCCTAGTAAATAGTAATAATTTAGTGTAAGCTACTTACTGGGAGCGTATGATCGGCTCGTCAGTGCACCGTTATGGTGAAATTGCCGTCGATTAGACTTACACTTCATGGCATGCACGACATATTTTAATTTCGAAGCAAAAAGCTAAATAATATTAGTATTATAATCTTCAATCAAGGTCCAACCACATTTGAATGGTTTTCTAATAACCTCTGAAAAGCTCCAATCATTTGTATTTGTTTTATTTCAATCTTTTTATAGATAAAAATGTCATAATAATTTAAAGTATTCAGTTCTACAAATAAAGATTGATACATCGATTTTATTAGATCCTACAAAAATAATAATTGTGCAGTTCAACCAAGCGAAGTCGCCAGCGGGACGCTAGTCCATGTACGAGTAGTCCATGTAGTCGTATTTGTATGGTATTTTCGTTGTATTTTATCAAAATTAATGCTATGTTTCTCAAAGAGTAAAAAATAAAGTATAAATAAAAAAATGCTTCTCATTAATCTACATTTTGTAATGTGCAATAAAGTGATTAAATATAAATTAAAAATGAAATAAAATGTTTAACCTCAATATGTCCATACAGACAATATATTGCGTTAATATCTAAAATCGATTTACTTATCTTTGAAACAATTTATGTTCTAAAATGTTGAAAAAATCTAAATTAATCAATTACAGTTACGATATATAAACAAGTTTTATACTGAATAGTACGTAATATCGATTTCTTTAGTTTTATAATTATATATATATTTTTGTAAAAACGGCATCGTTGCAATTAAATATAATTGTTTATGTAATTAATTATATATTTAGGTAATAATCGATAAAAAAAAGTTTTATTTATTATTATCATACCACCTGCAATATTGGTTACAGTCAATACTCATTTGAAGAAATTGCTCCATTAGTTAACCGTATACTGAACATCTAGGTTAGGTACATTTAAACATTCTTAAAGTAAAATGGTCTTTGAATATAATACAAAAATGTCTTTTAATTATAAAAAAAAATATATGTATTGGAATATTTTTCCTAAATAAAAAAAAACTACCTTTTCAGATAGTAGTGATTACATAAGTTTAATTAATTTTCAAAATGCTCGTTTCCGTAAATTTTAATAAAGATTATTTAAGGATATGAACATCAAGATAAACCAATCTAGTAACTGAGATATGGTATATTTATATATGTTATCGTAGGACAGTGGGACAGAGTGTGTAGTGGGTGACTGTGCGTGATAGTCATAGGTTCGGTTTAAACTTAAGGAAATTAATTATTATTATTTTTTTCACTCCTGCTCTAGGAAACAGTACAATAATGAGTTCCACCAGTCAACATAAAATTTTTCAATTTCAGGCTGACAATGGAAAGCGGAGTGTCTATACTCTGATACAGTTACATATATGAGAGTGAAGGGATAAAGCTGATAGAGATGTGCACATTAATTTCAAATTTCATATAAGCGGAGATGCCTTGGCGGTATTACGTCCAGAGTCCAATATAATATCTACATTTTTCAATAAATACTCCATGCGTCATACTTTATCTTTATAAGTTCTAAGGAATTGCTTAACATAAAATTACATACACACATATCTTCTTCCGCGTTTAGAAAGTTTACTATTTGTGTATTCATTAATTTTTATTACAATCTCTTTAATCGTGACGTTTCTCATTTAATACCGCGATGGTTTCTGGGTCGGCCGCATAGAAATGTTGATCGCGAATTGTCTCCTCACTTAGTTTTTATTGCGGCTTTGTTCCACTTGTGAATGATAATTATTTTAAGTTGTAAACATGGGTTATTGATCGAACGACGGGCTTGTGGCTCTACATAAATATATAATATATTAAATAAGATTAACGTGTATCCCGCTAATAGTAGGGTGGGCAGATGGATATAGTGTTAAGACACTGCGTTCGTCTCTTTCCACCAAATTTTTTGAGGCTATGCGCGTTGTTAAACTCAACGCCGAGCTTTTGATTTGGTGACAGAGTGAATAAATGAAAATATTAACAAATAATAATTTATTCCCTCGAGTGGGGATCGAATCCACGACCGTCACGTTACAGTGACACCCTTGTGTTCATGCGCCACGATAGCCACTATCGTTCTATTTACAATTAAAATTAAAGAACTTTACTCCAAACTAACAATTAATTATATAGGTTTTTTTTTAAATATCAATTCACAATTTATTTAAAAGTACATATTTAAATACTATAAAAACAATAAAACAAAAAAAAAAAACAATACAAAAATAAAAAAAAGTGTAGACAATGAAATAGAGGTGCGTAACCGGCGCGTGCGCAGCCATCTAACGTGAGTAATACATGTTATTGTGTTATACTTGTAATTGCTACATACTGTATCATGTTTACCGTTTTAAGCTCTTGATGGCGCTGCTTTTTAGAAGTCATAATGTACAGCGTGCTTATAAAATGTGTTTGATTGAATTGGAGGCAGAGGGCACCCAATGTTAGAATACACTTTATCACGTTTTTTGTCTAATGTTTAGGATATTTCGTGTTGAGTGACGGTACTTAACGCCGCGCATTGCTTTCTTACAATAGAAAGGAATGAAAACAAAATTATTACTCCGAGTAGGAATAGAACCTACAACCGTCGCGTTAACAGATACTGTGCCGCTCCACAGAGGTGGTCGTAACAGAAAAAATATATAAATGTACAACAATTACTTATAAATGTAAAATTTTCATTTATAAGAGTCTTCTATAGGGTACTTGATGGTAATTCACTTCGTCCTCTACTTAATTAAACTCGACTTAATCGAAGAAATATTATTAAAAGAGATTATAAAATTTATTTAGTTTTCTTTACATTGATATAATATGAACAGATTCTTTTTAATTTTTGTCAGTTTGTTTTACAAGCCGACGGGATTTCATCTGCTAAATATGGATTCGATCTCCACTCGAGAGAATATATTACTTTCATTTCCCCGCTCTAGCAGGACAAAGTGCGACGTTGAGTTCCGCTACCCAACATTCAAATTCACGAATTCAGTAGGAGTGTTATGACACTAGATTCTATTTAATTATCCTGCAACGCGGTAAAAAGCGTGATAGTTTTTTTAAAAAAATATCCATGTGGGTATTTATTATATATGTTGTGATATAGCTTCTTACGCTAACGAGAAGAACATTTGAAGTATATAAGTAAAAGCTTGTGAAAGCCCCGTCGAGTGTCAAACTATTGGATATGATTATATTATTACCTGACGTAATGTAATATGTACATGTCTTATTATAATAAATTAATTCGTTGAAATACAGCTTATATTATAGGCTTATAATATATCATCTTGAGATAAGTGATGTATCATAATTTTTTAATTTAATATAAAATTTTCTAAAGGAATTGAAGTCTTTTTGACCTTTCTGCTCTTCTAATTCTGAACAATTTGTTTATAAAATATTCGAAAGGTTTTTTATTATAAGGTTTATTGAAATTATTTTACGTAGTAGCGTTGCAACGATGAAAGATGAACAAAATATATGCATCTATATAAATTTTATAGATAGAGAGATATGTATGGATATATAAAATAAATTAACTCGGACATAAGTAATTATTATCCACATATATTATTATTATTAGAACAGTATATTAATGTTTTATTGTTTTTATGAAATAAAAGTAAGGATTGTGATTGTATTTTAATAGAACTGTCAAATTAGCATTAGTTCGTGCTTGTTTAAGCACTTTACTCCCAAAAGTATATGCTCAGTTAAATGTACAGAGTAATCTTAGTGTAGAGATTTATGGTTTTTTTGTCATATGGGTTTAATCTTTTTTTAATTAATTTACTATAATTTATCTATTAATTACTTCTGTATCTATTATTGGTTTATTTATTTATTTTTCTCTATTTATTTCTCGTTATTTTCTTATTTATCTTTTTTTTACCAATGTGTATAAACATTGTAAATGGAAAATTTGTTTTGGATTATGTGTTAATTAAGTTGTAGTATACTGTAACAAAAACTCATATGATATGAATTTTATTTTCATTATTTTTTTCTAATAATTATTTCTAATATTTATTTCACTTTCAATTTATTTTCTCCGCAATTTTTCATCATCATCGACGAACACTCTTAAACATATTGAACTGGAAAAGAAAGTTAACTTTTACTTTTCTTTATAAAAGTTGAGAAGTGTTTAAAAATGTTACATATATTATCTATATTCCAAATAAATACAATATTTATAAGAAATTATAACAACAAAGAATATTTCATATCGATCATACGATACAAAAAACTGACACCCATTGTCATTATCAGAAGGAAACAGTGCATTAGAGATATGTTTGTATGTATGTATGTTTATTTAAGTAAAACTCAGTTTACGCACCCATTACTGTTTTCTAACGACAGCAGCGCCACTGCAGTACCGATACATTACTGAGAATCTAACAACAAAGCATTCAAGCGTCGTCTTTCTTATTCTGCTTTCACGCAACACAATATGTTTGCATTTCGTTCACATTAAACCTACAGTGTATACAGTTTTATATTTGTTTACATATTAATTTTGAATGTAAACGCCATAATTACTCTGTGATTTTTGACCCTAAGGTGAATTGTAATGTGGTATATTATAGTAGCGTTGTTCCTAATATGGCTGTTGGACAACTTCCGCCGGAAACAGATGACCGATTCGTTCTCGCACCGCTGTGCTCAAATGTTGGTAACATTGTTTTTTTTATTGTTTTTATTTATGATAATATATAGAGTGATAAAAAGATGTCGGTCTGTTTCAAGAGATTTTCTAATTAAAAAAATACCTTTTAAAAATATTAACAAGAGACGTGTTGCTTATTTTTAGTAAGATCTTTTCTTGTTACATTTGCTTATTGCGTGGCGAGCACGTGCGTGTGTGTGTGTGTGTAAACGTAACAGGTTGTAGGTTCGATCCCCACTCGGGGAAAATGGGGAACGGAGTGTCTAAGCACTGCTTCCCACTGTCTATCCAGTTGTGTGGGGATTCGGCGTGAACCTAAAAAATATATATTTCTATTACTACTTTTTTGTATTTCTAATATTTATTGCTTCGAATCTATCTTCTCCGCAATTTTTCATCATCATCGACGAAAAGTCTTAAACATGTCGAAGTGGAAAAGAACATTAACTTTTACTTTTCTTTATAAGAGTTGACAAGTCTTTCATTAGAACATGGCATGATGAGATGGATCTGTTAAAGCATAGCGTGCTGTCTTCGTTCGGTTCAGTATCGTTATTTCGTGCTCTCGCTTACGTCACCCATCACTGCCTCACGGCATATTGATATTTTACTTTTCTTAAATACTATTTATGAAAACTTTGATAGAATACAGAGTAGCTTATTGTTTGTTTACTTTTAGTTAATGGTTGGTGGCACTGTCAATAAATGTCAATAAATCACTTATTCTTTCTATGGGTCTTTTATAGAAAGAAGAGTTTCAGCCAGATCATTTAATTTTTTTACCGTGGCACAAACTTTTGTGGCTTTTGTACCTCTGTGCCATGACGGCATTTTCTTTTCTCTGGGCTTTTTTATATATAAAGTAAAAAAATTGTATCCAATTCATAACACATCAATAAGTTGTAAATTAAAATTTCGTCCAAATTAAAGATTAATATAGCATGTTTTAATTATAAATATATCAGAATAGCACATAGGCTAAAATTAGCGTTTAAGTTTAAACGGGTAAAACTGCGCGCTGTTAGTAAACTAAAATTGTAAGATGAATTTGTCTTAGATTACATTTTATTGCGCAAGCCACCAGAATCACGTTATACATTGCATACTAAATACATAGTTAGTGTATGTCATTATATATGGAAAGTCAGTAGTCTTACACCAAAGTAGTAGTTAAAACTTCGATTTCCTGCATACTATAATATTTTAAACGAATTATGCATAAGATTAATGTGTACTTTACGTGATAACTTATTTAAGCTAACTAATTTATAATCGCAGTTATGAAACTTTGATCATATTATAAGTCTAAGCGTAAGTTCATTTTATAAATTTCATTTTGAAATCTGGCACAAAAAAGTGTCAAAGAACACAGTATCAAAGATACTGGAGGAAGGGCACGTAAAAATTATGAGGATCGCCCGGAGGGCATGCATGAAAAGGTTGATGACAGTGGACGAGGCGAAAGAGCTATGTAGAGAGCGTAGCGTTTGCCGCTCCGTTCTCTCTGACTACCCCGCTAGAGGTAATACTGGGTATACAACGTAAAGTTAAGGTAAGGTCTATTTTTAACGCAATTTATTTTTCAAATTCATGAAATTCATTCGTCGTGGCGCAGCGGCACAAGGGTGTGACTGTAAAGGGCGGCGTTGAGTTCTGCCACTAAACACGCAATGCCTCCTGAAATCGGCAGAAAGAGGGGAACGGAATGTCTTAACACTAGGTTCCCTCTGCCTAACCTGCTGTGTGCGGGATACAGCGTGAAGTTGATTTTTTTTTGTATTTCTATCGTAATACAACTTACTATACTTTACTTCCCGATGTAGAACCACATCGTAGTACATGGAAGTATACATTGGACTACGAGAAGAGTAATTAAAATTTCACTCGATAAGATGGTATGATTAGAAAATTATTGTTTTTGTCAGTATGTCTATAATTTATTGCTTCGCGCTAATTTTGTAATATTAAGTGTGACGTTGGCTTTGCACGAGCGGAGACGGGGTATTTAAATATATATATATATAAGAATTTTAATAAGATTGTTTGTTTTCTGTGATTTTTTTGGTAATTTTTTCGTTGTGAGGTACTGAAAATACCTTGCGTTTTTTGACATTTTATGTGTCTGATAATTGCATTTAGCAATTAGATACTAAATTAACTATTAAATATGTTTTTATTACAATTCTCCGCAACTCTCACATTTTATTGATGATGCGGCTATAATATATATTTTTTTTACTTTTAGACAAAACACAGTGTCTACTGTATAAATTGAACGAGAAAACCCACGTAACACTTGATATATTGACGAAACAAATATACTATGCTCGTGTGCTGTACTTGAATGTACACAATCTTAAGGTTTTTTTATTGTTACATAATTTAAAGATTTGCATATTGTTTCCATTAGCGTCCCCGTATTATTTAGTAGTGACATTTAATTAGCATTTAAAGTGCGCATACGCATACATGCATCACTTAATCTCAATAGTTGTATGAGAGTAACGCACTTCATTATACAATTTCGCAAAGAGTTTCGAAGTAGAAAGCTCTGTAACTTCTTATTTACTTATTTCGACGTATTATTTATCGCATCTCTTACATTGGTAACAATTTAAAATTTTAGGGAAACAAGCTTAAGAGATAAGTTCTTTTACTATAAATGTTGGGGTTCGATTTGTAAGGAAAATGGAGAACGGAGTGTATTGACTCTAAATCCCTAAATAATGGTCATCATTTATTTTTCTTATGCGGGACGTTTTTTTGCAAATTAGACCGGTGACCGAACATTTTTTCTAAGAGCAAATATTCGACAAGAGAGATTACTATCTATTAAATAAATTTGACAATCTTAAAAGGGTGGCAAAACTTGGTATTAATGCCGCTAGCTCATGTGCGACAACAGTTGAAAGCGTTCTGTCTAAGCTAAGCTTGAATTTCAGAAAGAGCTCAAGACCATCTATTTTTGTGTGGAACCCTCGGTCGGCGAGCCCACCTCGCATTTGTCCGATTTTCATTACGTAATCAATCTGGTACGTATATATTCTATAAGATACATCAATTCCTCAATAGATGACCATCGGGGCGTGCTTATTCCTGGTTTTCACTTGTTTCAGCATTCCACATCAAATGTACGTAATGCTATCAGTCTACATAATATACATTTATATAAACTTTACTTTAAAAAAAATTTGCATGTGGAATATTTCAAATATATGTGCATATTCATAATTCATTCATATAAGGTGGTTTCGTGATAGTAGGCTGGAGATTTCGAAGTAACGACCTGATTTACGTAAATGTTGGGGTTGCGGACCTCGAAAGGAAAAAATGGAACCCCAATAGAAAGCTGAAATTTATGTCAAATACTCAAGTCTTATCTTGCCTTAGCTGTAAAAAAAACTAAACTTTTAAGCCAAGCCCAAATCAAGTCGAAATTATTGTTAAATATCTAATTTGGTCCCTTAATAAAAAAAACAGCTTTTAAATTATATTTGTAGTTCATTTCGTATAAAATTTGACAAGAAGGGGGCAAAAATCCGAAAGTCAAAAAAAAATAATATTTTTTTATTTATATTACGGATAAAAACTATAACGATTTTAGTTCATTTCACATAAAATGAATGTAAATGTCCATCAAATATAAGGTTTACTTCCAGTTGAGGTACAATCCTGAAATTGGTATGAACCGTCGGTGAGGGATTTCGACTCGCATTGATGATTTTTTGTTAATTATATATAATTATAAAGCGGAATATTCTGCTATTCCACTTAACATATGAATATTTTATGTTGGATGAAAGTGAAGTTACAACTTATTTACATTTACGCCGGTTACTTAGAGATAGCTTAAAAAAAGATTATCAGATATACGAGTTAACCATCAAGGGCCATTTAGCCATGTTTCTTAAACGATTTGACGAAAACTTGAAAGTTTAGTTACACTATCTGTTACGTAAATGTAAATTAACATAGACATCTCTAACAAATTTCACTTTTTATTTGTTTAAATTATCCAAAATCGAACGTTCGATACAAAAACCTGTTCACGACGTGATCGGGCCCGTTAATGTTTCAGTTGTGTTTCTAGTTATATCTTGTGAATTATAATTAAATAAATATAAGATGATTAATAATTTTAACACAAAAAATATTTATTTATGGATAGTTAATTAGGAAAAAATATATATAATTTGTAGAACTTTTTTAGTAGCGTTTCGTGCAAATATTAATTGCAATTAATGTTATTGTCTGTGCTGGCAAGAAGGTATAAGTCTTGGAAATAAAATATAATTAATTTGCTTTTTTTATAATAAATATAATTGTAAAAAGTTAATTTGATCGTAGTTTTTAACAAATTGTGTAAGTTTTCATTTTAAGTGTTTAATTAATCATGACGGTCCATTTTTTAAAATAATCTGTGTTTTAATTTTAAAATTCTGGAAACGACACTGAAGTATCAATTTAAACAGCCTACAAAAATATATTGTCATTTGAAACTTTAAAACTGCACATAGTAACGTTGATTGTTCAAATCGAAAACAATTTTATTTTTAAAATAATATAAATAAACAACAAATATAAATAGTAAATTCATTTTATCAACTCCATAACCCCACATCATACAGCCTAAACAAATGTCAACGTCAAAAGTTACAAAAAAAATATATATTTCGGCTTCATAATCTGTAGGTAAATCAACGACATTGTTCTGCTAATTACCATCAACCATCAACGATCATCAGTTATGTAGGAATGGGAGAGCGAGGCCGCCGCCCGCAGTCGTTACACACGCGCAATTCGACATGGTCAACTGTACTAACTGTAACAGTACATTTGGTGACCGTCAAATTATTTTGACATTTTGACTTTTTAATTTATGGCACAGATTATTAATTGTAACTGAGAAGTTTCGTGTACGAAAGTGAATTAACATATTTGTTTCGTATCGTGTAGTGAGAGTGAATGTGAAATTATGTGTTGCGTAAGCGATATTTTGGTTATTGATTTTTTTTTGTTTGTGTTGTGATTTTTTTTGTTTTTTGTAGATTTTTTTAGTTTAAATGGCTGCTATTTTATTTTGTTTATAGTGTATATGCTGTATTCGTACACTGAAAAGAAAAGGTTAGGGTAGGGTTAAGCGTAGCAAATTATTGAGAATTTTGAACACCTAATTTTTTTGCGTTTAGGTATGTTATTTACTAAATTAATTCAAAGTCATCAAATAAATAATAATATACAAAATTACATATTAATTTACTAATATTGTATTAATAAAAGTAAATATTAAATAAAAATAATCCACTTTTGACGTTTTTTATTCAATTACTTTCGTTAAATTATTTATTTTAATTATACTAAATATATGTTTTTGGTACAAAAAATAGTTTAATGTCTGCGCGTGTTTTTTTCTATTTTGAGCAATTTTCTTATCAGATACATGAATAATCTAATGCAATGGTAATTAACTTTCGCTTTACTCCTATGAGCATCTTCATTTCAAGTTTATGTAATAATATACAGATTCAGAGATTGCTTAGAAATGGTTAGTTTCGACGTTATATATAATTAATTTTCTTAATTACATGACTTATTTAGTTGCTATTTTATTAGTCATGTGATCATGTGTGAATATAAAATATTAAATACAATCAGCTTCACGCTCTATCCCGCACAAAGCAGGGAAAGCAGAGGGAATTTCATATTAAGATACTCCGTTCCCCACTTTCTGCCGAATTCTGGAGGCATTGCGTGTTGAGTGGCGGAGCTCAACGCTGCGCTTTGCCTCGACACCAGAGCGAAGAAATGAAAAATTAAACTGAAAGATAATATAAAATTCAATAGTAATAGTAAAATATATAAAAGTAATGTGAAAAAGATATTAGTTGTATATATATGTTGACAAAATAATATATGGCTGAATAAATTGCAAGTTTTTGCTATGCGATGCTTACAAACGAAAAAATAATAATAATATGACGTGTGTAACGCGGGAATAAGTTATTTTTAATGTTTCCTAACTATTTTTTATCGATAAAAATATTTTATCATGTACAATTAAAATTTATAATTGATTATATTAAGGGTGAGAATACTTGCAATTGTGTAATAATCATCAATAGGGCGGCGGGTGGTAATTAAAATAACGATTTGCATGTTAGAAAGTAAATCGTTAGACGTACCATGTTGTGATTACACGCTCGCTGAGCAGGGGCGGTTGGAACTATCTTTAATGACGGACAGTTAATGACAAGTGAATTTTGTTTAAATATTTTTCAGCTTTCAGTAATTTTGTGTTCCTGAATCATTAATTTTCAAATCATTTTAATGAAATTATTCTAGCATTTTTTTTGCCAATATCAGTATCGTGAAAGTTTATTTATATAGAAGAGTTCATGCGAAGTCGCCGGCTACTGCAAATTATAACTTTAATCTATAAATTTAACAGAATAAAAAAAATTTGTCATGTGGATTATAGATTGTTCCTACAATAATAATATAAAAAGTGAGAAAACAATTATTTTTATGATTAAACGTAAACCAATAGATATAGCAGCCATTTACAGCTTAATTTTCAAGTTGTATTGTAATAATTTATATTCAATAAGAATTTCTTTACTGCTAACGATGTTTTTATAAAGTGCCAATCACGCGATATATATGTATAGTCTGTCATAATACGATCAATGATCACGCTTGTATTTCTTAATATATAATTTGAATAATTAGAAAATATTTCTACTTATTTTCCTATATTATATCATATGCAATCTTACATCGTGTTACAAGAAGTTGTTCTACAATTTTCAACAACTCAACTTTGTCATTCATATTTTTATTTTCTTTCCTGTTATCATTTTAAATATGAGAAATCTCCGGAAGTGTAATCGAACCCAAACCGATCATGTAACCAAATCAACATAAAGATATAATTTACTGTCGAAATTCAAAGGCTTATAAGTATTACGATTGCTCGTCCACTGTACACCATTATTAACATGTCAGTGACTGAGTTAGCAGTACAGAGACTTCTTTCCACAGTCGAGATATTTCACTTCTGACATTAATTATGCAACGTCATTGTATACACGAGTATGAGAATACGGAAGTTACCGAATAAACTTCATTTCTAATTGCGCACGACACTATCGCTTATGTATTCTTGTTTATTGTACGACAGTGAGTGCTCCCGATCATTCGTCAAGTTAGATGACGAATAAGGAGAAAAATGGTAAAATGCCCAAGGAAAGGTCTAAAGCGGACAGCTGCAACGCTATAGCGAGGATCTTGAAGGACTTCTGCAGTTGTTCAGAAAACGCCGCCTGGTCACCGGATATGACGTCCGACAGGAAGGGTCCGTTTCTGAAAAGTGAGCTGACCAACATGTCGGGCATGCGACGCCGTATCATGACATTAGCGAAGAGAAAAAATAAAGATGTCACCCCTGAACCTACAAAGAATCGTGATAATATTGATAAATCGGAAACGCTCTCTTCAAATTTAATAAATACTACAGAGACTTCTCAAACCAGTACGCTAAGACGGAATATTGATAATTTTCTAATTTCCCGGAGAATGGTTGCTCTGGATGACGATATATATGAAAGACCAATTCAAATCAAGAATTCATCGTGCGGTGAAAACTGGTCACTGAGTAAATCCTGGAAAAATAATCACTTGGACTTCTTCAATCGATTACCAAGCTTTGAATCGAATCGAGTGAACGAGAGAAAGCTTACTTTAGAGAGAATAGACGAGGTTCCGAAACGGAAGAAACGGGATAGAAAAATGAAAGAGCAAATTCGTTACGATAGAAATATAAAGCGTCATATACGGATAAGAGTTATGCTATCATTGAGGATGAGAAGATATGTAAAGAAAAGACTGAGAAAACAAAAAATATTTACTAATCAAAGTGCAAATGTGCAGCCTAGAAAGTTTATCCGTGGTGCTCCAGCTGTATCAAGTTTCGGTACCAGGTCGTACAGAAGTGTTATGACAGACAAAAATAGTGATGGCACAGTGCTGTTTGACGTTCACGAAGCCAGAAATTCTACTTTAGAGTTGTGCCACGATTACAGTGAGGACCTCGACACTTTGGACATTGCCTTGCGCGCTGGAAATTTTAGGTAAATAAGGGCTTATTACTATTTTTAATATACTTAGATTTATCATATACTAATGTGTCTATGAGGTAAAATTGAGGTAAAATTAGGTACACATGTGGTTATTACAGTGATTAATGCAATGTCTCCACTATTAGTGTTGACGGAGTGAATCAACATTACGTTCTCTCTGTCTACGATGCCACTTGTGAGATACAATGTACAGTTATAAACGAAACTAAGTCTTTCTTTTTCTTATCAATTTGTAAACGTACAGTTTTCGTGACAACTCTACTTGTAATTCGTAGTCGGGCAACTGTATATGAACTACATGTATTATACATATTAGTTATAATATATAAACATAATACAAAACAAATGGACGTTCGCACGATCTGAAAGATATAAAAACTAAGCGTGTGAAACCTGTGATTCACCAAACAGACCTCACTTTTTGGTTATAAAATATTATCAGAATATTCATCTCATTGTTGACTTTGCCACTTTATATTATACAGAACTTTTATTTGTTTCACCTATTTTTTAGAAACTTTGAATTGATAGTCGAGCTTATAGCTTCGTTTGTATTTTTTTAAGTGTTGACTGTTTATCATGTTTTTGTCTGTGTAAAAAAATATTACTAATTTTTAAAACTCTTATATGAAATGAATGATTTCAAAATTTAAAAAAAAATATCTTATTTTTTTAGCAATATCAGTAAAATCTAACTTAGTTGGTTATTTTACACGAATGCTATAATTGTCGGTAGTACATTTAAAATACTGTTAGTCATTGAACTTATGGGGTTACCAACAATGGCGCGTCACGCTGTCTACCTGCGCGTCCGGAATCACATTAGTATGAACTAGCTTAAACTACATATTAATTGTTAACCTAAATTTTGTTTACATTTGGATCTGTCCTATATATTATCAGATATCACTCTACTAACACGTAATCTTTCTGTGTAGAGATAAGAGAGTGCTAAGGTCTGTCATTTGGTTCTGCACTGTCCGTTCTTTTCATGCTATGTTTTAGAAAATAACGACGCAAATTTTCTGATCGGAAACTTTGTTTCTTATTTTAAAGTAAATTTTTAGAGTGGAATTCAAAGTGACTATTTTGTTTGATTTACTGAATGACAGCAGCGTTAAAGCAAATTATCGTGGGAATTTAGTGTTAAGATTCTCCGATCTCCATTCTTATTTGGATGCTTCCGAGTAACTTAACTATCCTCCGAATTCTTGAGGCGTTGCATCTCGCTTTGCCTCAGTACCAGAGTGAAATGAGAATATTGAATATTTCGTTGCCCTGAGTGGGAATCAAATCCACAACCAACTTAAGTGAGCGTCATACGTCATTAATAGCTAATTTATTTTTTATATGTAAAAATGAAAAAAGATAAATAATAGTAAGATATTTTCAGTTGAACTATTTTTATAATATTTAGTTCTGACTAATTTGAAAAATGTAATTTTTCATATTGATTATTGTATATTAATTAAATTTCAAAATATTTACAAAAACAAAGGAACTCTTCAGTGGACAGGTTTCGGTGACTACTTGTTCTTTCTTCTACATTCTACTAGTCTTTGTGTGGAAGTTTATTTATTTGTACAGCAATTTTATATTTGTAACGTTGTAAATGATATATAAATACAAGTATAAAATGAGTTAACTATACATTCTACAAAAAACCTTTTTACAACCTCTTAATGCTTTCGACTGCCATCTAACGAGCAGTAGACGATATAAAAGAGTAACTTCTTGTTAATATTACTTGGTATTGCCTTAAAGTGTGAAGAGATGGCGCTGTTCATACTTTGCGCGTTAATGTCTTTTATATGGAAACTTGGAATTATACAACGTTAATGTTAATAATTCTAAACGTGTTCTTAATATTTTGTAAATAATGTGACATTACATATTTATTACATATTACTTTAGTATATTGCATATAAAAGCATTTTGATTCGATTTTATAAGATACTACTAACTAAAAACTGCACAGAAAATATTTGTTTTTAATATAGTGTAAAAATTGTAGTAAATACAATTTTTTTATATTGGTTCATATATTTTCGCAATTTTTATGCTCATATCACTGTCAAATTTATTTGTCACAAGATAAGTTGCGGCGTTGGATTAAAATATTTCTAGAAACAATACGGCGGCAAAGACAACGATGAACAATTTTTAAAATTTCTAATCATATTTATAAAGAAAGTTTATTCAGAATATAATATTTCTTGTTACAGGAGCGGTCGTTTAGCTGTCGAGGGGTGGTGGTGTGGACGTGCAATGGCAGGCGGGCGTGCAAACAACGGAGCCCTAGCGCTCCACTACGCCGCTGCACGAGGCTGCCTTGACTGTGTTAAACTTTTAGCTAATACTACACCGGACGTGTCGTAAGTATTTACACGATATTATTTTGAATCTTAGATTTTTTGTATCAAGTTTCTGTATATTTTCCATTAGGCAGTTATAATTAGTATTTACATCATAAATGATATATTTATTGTATATAGTATTGTAAATTTGAAAATTATTTAAATAGATTTGCCACTAGTAGGGCAGTGTAAAGTGACGATTGCCTCACATGTGTTTGAGTAAACAAGTGTGTAACAGTTTACGCCACATTCGTGGACTGTAAGCGCTTTGTTATTTTAATTTACGTTACAACACGGTCCCCGGTTCGATTTGTAGTACCAGCCCGCATCATATTTTAAATATGAGGACAGTATATGAAATTTAACGTGTAATTACAAGTGGTTACAGCGATCGATTACGCTTATGAAATGCTATTACTATATACCTTGTAACGGTTGAAAAGTTATTCATATTTGTTTTGCTCTACAATATAGTGTTTTCTGGTAATTTTCTATTATTCAGATTTTTATAACATAGATATTCTCAAGGTTAATTAATCTATAAAAAGAAGGAGAATTTTTAAAGGAAATAAAAAAAAAAAATTGTTGAAATCCTTTTTTTAATTAAAAGTTCGTTCAGCCAAAGCAATATGCGGTCATTTCTATTTTTACGATAGAAAAAGTGATTTAGGCAAAAAAGTCGAAGATATGTAGATATAATTATTAAACTGTACCAGTTTCAGTATTTTAATATAACATAATATAAACATCAATCTATTATAAAAAAATCTTTTCTCCGCGTAGAAGGAACGCAGAGTAAGACTAAGGTTAAGTAGAGCTTTAAGAGAGTGAGACTGAGCTTAGTATTATTTTTCATTCAGTTTTCTACTCTCTGTCCCTTTTTCAAGAGATTGAGTGTTGAACGGCGGACTCGTCGCCACACATATCAGGAAAATGAAAATAATAATTTAAGTAGCGTTTCCACTACTAAATCACGACGACCTCGTTATGTTTAACACCATTATAACATCTAGAATGCCCGTAACAATTTCCAACCTATTATTTAAAATCGTTTATCTCGTAAAAAGCACACAATACGGTGATGTTAATCGAAATAAATTTTAAAATGGCATTAGAGATGTATGAGATTGCATTTTCTAGTACCAGATTACTGGATCGTTACATAGCATTAGTCACAGCTTCAATATATTATATATCAGTGAAGCGTGACAGTTTGTATATGTATGTATAGAATAATATATAGAAATGTGTCCACATAAAAACACATAAGTTTTTATTGTAGACAAAGTCAAAGTGGAACATAGTGTTAAAACACATGCGTTTCCCACTTTCCGCCAAATTGTGGAGATATTGCGTGTTCAGCGACGGAATTTATGCCACGCTCTTCCTCGTTACCAAAGAAAAGAAATGGAAAATACTAAGTATTTAATTTACTCAATTGGGAATCGAATCTACAATCTGTCGCAAATACAGTCGCATGTTTGCGCCCCTGCGCTACGACGCTCTCTCTCTCGCTACTCAGTTTTATATATTATGTACAGATTGTATTACTGTTTATCAATAAGTGAGTAAAAATGTATGTAAAAATTCATCAAATTACTACACCTTTTTTGTATAATATGTTATTATAAAATGATTACAATCCTTCATACAACATTAATATGTTGATCACCCCTGTCTTGTACGGTCATAATAGTCGATGTTTTTATTTGTTTATTGCCAATAACTGTCCAGTCACGGAACATAACGGTCTCTTAGGAGTCGTCTGTAATATTCTTAGATATAAGAGATAATAGACGTTGTTATAGAATATGTATGTATGAGTCTGAAGTAAATCTGGTTTATATGAGAGCAGTGTTGCGTTATTTTAATTTTAACCTGTAGATGATCTGGATGATAATGCCAGTCGTGGCGCAGGGGCACAAAGTGTGACTTAGAGGGTTAGATCCCCACTACAGGAAATGAAATATTAATTAAAAATTTCTATTTCCATTTCATCACTCTAGTGGCGAGGCAAAATGTGACGTTTCTAAATTTGCTCCCTTTTCCTTTTCTATGAAACAAATTAGGTTAAGCTTTCTGTAAGCTACAATTTTTTTTCTATATACATATCTTGGATTTTTGCAATTTTAGTTTGAGATATTATGTTAATCAATAAAAAACATAACATTCTTATCTTTGACTAAATTTCAAACTGATGATCATCGAACTGTTATTATTATTAACATAATCAATATATATATATTATCACAAAAATGTAACTATATTATAATTATTATTCAAAATACATTCTTCGCTTCAATTTCCACGAGACCGTCAAATAAAGAAATGCCTGGACCGGAGAAAGCGTTACCGAATTAATTGCGCTTATCCGAGATCTCAGATTGTGCATCTTCACACTCGAAGGACCACCACCACGCGCGCTAGTGTTGTAGTCGTGTGACAGTTGCAAAAACGTAACCTACCAATCGATTACATGTTATGTAAATAATAATCGAGACAATAATTATATATACATAATAATCGATTAAATAATTTAATTTATAAATAATTAATCGATCAATTATGTGATGGCAAATATAAAATAATCGTTTATTGTTTTAATGAATATTTTAAATACTTTTTTTTCTTGTCATATTTGAACTTAATAATCCTTACATATAATAAAATAGTAACTGAACTGAAAAAAAAAACTGTTATTGAGGGCGTTTATCTACTATATATAGAAATGAGAATTATGTTGGTTGCGGGTTCCATTCCTCTTCGAGGGAATGAGTTATTTTCATTTCTTCGTTATTTTAAGACCCGCGTTGAGTTGTGTCATCAACAATTCATAGAAAATTAGGCGGAGCGTGGGTAACTTAGCTACTTCATTATTTTTATTAAATTTTCTCTAGCTTAGGCCATTTTGCTTGGGGACGGCTGCATAACATTAAGGACTGTAGCTTAAGATCGTTTTATGAACTGCGTTACGTTTGCATCTATTTGGTTTTGCCTCTTTTAGTGTTATTAATATAATTTTTATGTATACTCTTTCGTATCTGCAATTACAAATTTTTACACCTACATTATTACTATTATAGTAATAATTTTCATCTAAGCTTTTAATCTTTATTGTACACGATAATAATGTAAAAGTTTAGATATTTTGGACAACATCGATAACCGATATAAGTCACAAAATCGCATAGTTTTCTATGGAAAGCATTTTTTGCAGTGATGTTAGTCCGCCTGACAATATTTCATAATTGAAGCCGTATAATTGGATCTAATTTTTTCATAGAAACGAATATAGACTAAAAAGAAATTGATGCGATTGGATTTACTTGACACGTTAGTATTTTACTTTTACAAAAACATTAAATTTTTATCTGGCTATTTTTACGAGTCATTTTTGATTCTGTGCTTCAGTCAGTAATTTTTAAAGATATAAATAAGAAACATTGCTTATTATAAACTTTTCTATATATTATACACATAGCAGTGTCGGCATAGATAATAGTGTTATATGACTTCGTTCTCCTAATTCCGCTTAATTTTTGTAAATTTGACATTGTAAACAATGTCTCAAAAATTACCAATGTCTAAAATGTCTCAAAAATTACCGTGTTATCAAAGCAAGGAATCAAAATTAATCATTTCCTCGAGTAGGTGTTCTTTTTATTTACATGTGTACATATTGACAGTAACAAATTACCTTTCAATATATAAAAAAATAGTATAGATGTAAAAAGATAAGTTAAAAAAAAGATATCATTTTCACTATAATAATTCAAGAATCGTGAAAGTGAAATATGTACATTATACATATGCGGATTTGCACTAAGTACGTATGTGAAACCAAAACTAATTGACGGTAATAGTAAAACCGATGCTGCAATCATGGCGTGTGCTTTCTACTTATAAAAATATATAATATATAAATATCTATGTTAACTAAAGGCCAGTGGTGGCGCAGGGGCACATGCGACTGTTAGTGCGAGTGGTTGTAGGTTCGATTCCCACTCAATAAATTGAAATCTTTAAATTGTCACCGATTTTTATAAAATTGAAAAAATTAGGACTCTTAAAAATATTTTATTAAACACGTGTTAATAGATTAACTTGGGGAACGTAAGTGTTTCAATGGGAACGGAGTGTCTTAAGATTATGTTTCTGAAAGTCCTCTGCCTAAATAGTTAAACCTAATGCTATGACAATTTTTTTATAGGTTCACACTGTATCCCACGTATAGCACGGTAAGCAAAGGAACCTGGTTAAGACAATGTTCCTCCCTTGTCGCCTTAATGATGTTTTACTTTAAAAGTGCAGAAAGTGGGAAACGAAGCGATTAGGTTTCTTTTGCCTGCTATATACCGGACACAGCGTGAAGCTAAAACTAATTTTAAATCATTTCACATAGCGTATTATATTTAGTATAATAACATGATGAATTAACATACACTTACTTAATTATTATAAATAATCAAAAAAGTACATACCTTTAATAGCGATATAGTTAGTTATATTCACGGTACATTGATTGTGCAGAAATTGAGAAATTATATAAAAACACGCAAACTTGTATTAATATGTGGGTAAGAATAGATTCTTATGTGTTGAGATAATAGATAAACGAGATAGCGGGATGTACGTTACATGAAGTATATTATTATTTATATATTTTTTGCTTGAGTATTTTCTGAGGAAAATTTTGGTTACTTTTTTTACATGAAACTGAAAAAAAGAGGCCGTCGTGGGGCAGTGGCACAAGGGTGTCGCGCGTAAACGGGATGGTTGTGGATACGATTCCCGGTCGAAGAAGTGAAATATTTCTTTACGTTTATATTTCCATTTTTCTACGCTCTGGTGTCGAGGCAAAGCGCAGCGTTGAGTTCTGCCATTCAACACGCAAAGCCTCCGGAATTCGGTAGGAAGTGGGGAACGGAGTGTCTTAACACTGAGGTTCCCTCTGCCTATCCTGCTGTGTGGGATACAGCGTGAAGCTGAAAAAAAAAGAAAAAAAAGAAACGAGTAAACATCACACACATCTAATATCAACTAGATCTAATATAGAAAACTAAAAATAATACACCGCCTCGCCTATATAATATATAAAACTAGAGCGAACTTAGACCCACTCGTGTATCCAAAACAAAAAACAAAACTAAATTCATACATAAATAAAAAAACAATTAATAGGAAAAAAAGCACCCGCTACCGCGTCCCGCTTCGCCAATTACCATGCCACATTCCGTAATCAGAACTCATTTGCTCACCTAGAAATGCATTAGTCGAGTGAAATTGTACTCTGCGGATACTCGTACTCGGCGAGTAGTGCGAGAGTGATGGGACTCTATATGTTGTCTATTTAAATTTATTGTCTGTGGTTATTTGTGACGTTGACAGCTCCGAGGTATTTATGTTATTTGTATTTACTTCCGGTTTGATATAATTTAGGAAATATGTGTTTTTTTTTTTTTTGGAAAAAGCATAGAATTGGTTTAATTTTTTGTCTAGTTTCTCTTGTTGTTGTGTATACTATATGTTATTCTTTGTTAAAGTTTTCATATCCAGTTGTATTATATTCAAATATTAGGATTTCTGTTTTATAGAAAGTGGTACAGAGTTACTGAAATATGTATATAAATATGTTTCTTTGTTTGTATATTGAAAATATGTGTTGTTAATGATCTGATGAAATATGTGCTTTATACAAACGAAAAAAATATTTAAATCTAAAGTCTAAAATTTTAAAATATTACATTTTATTATATAATATATTTTTTTCAATCAAAATTTCCACATATCGTACATATTTCATACTAATAATTAATTACTTAAAATAGTAACTTAAGTATTCCATTTCCGGAAGTGATGTCGAAGTATAACAATAATCGCGCTTCAATTATTGTTTTATAAGGTCAAGTGCGTACAACAATGGAACTCTCAACAATGAGCGATTGTGCGCGGTGGAAGGTGCAGTGTCTCTAATCTCTCTGTTCCGCTTTATTCGCAAAATTTGCATTACTTGCTATGCTTTTACATTAATGTAGGTCACATAATATTACATTATACCATAAAACTCTACTTAAAAAAATCTCAAAAAATATTAATGCATATCACAGGAGTGAGTGTGTAACCAAAATATTTGTAAAATCATGAATACTTGATTGCATAAGAAAAATAAGGAAATTTCAAATATTTATTGAGTTCAAAATCCTCATTGTATTAAAACAAATTGCAAAGTTTTAATTTTTTCACTGTAACCTGCGCGTGCGCTGTTGTATCGCGCCGTTTCCTTTCAGCTATTTTATAAATGGATACATCTTAGTTCTAATGGATTACTTGCCAATCGCCCACTGTTTTTTCTTCTTGTCTATACACATATAAGTAGTTATTTTCACTTGTGACAGACATTTGTCACAATAATGTCGTTGTTATAACACTTAATATTAGATACTAGTTAAATAAAATAATAATTAAGTTAAATATTAAATAACATAAGGCTTAAACACTACGTTATAAATAACCATTTATTATTAGGTTAGACTGGAAGCTTTTGAAAAAAAGTTTATGTGTGTAACGTACTCGGAATGTTGTGAATCGTGATTAATCGATAATTAACGTTAGATAAATTTAGATCTAGTGTTTAAATGATGTTTGTATGATGGAGAAAATGGCGACTTGTCCGCGAAGAGAACGCCCGCTTCGGGCCTCTACTGCCAGGTTGAAATACTCCAAGACTATTCCAGCGAGCACTGTAAGGTATGTCATATAATTTATGTATATAATATGTATGAATTACAATTTTTTCTTAGACGGGATAGCGCGGGAAAAAAGCTGATTCTGCAATCTATGCGTGTTTAAAGGATAAAAAACCGACATTATTCTAACGCTGTAAACGATGTAAACTATATTACAATTATAAGCTATAAATTATTGTAAAGTGCAACATGCATTTCGTACTGATTTAATTTCACCGTTAGCCTCTTTGCGTGTTCGATATTTAACTAAACCGTACCTTCTCATGTTAGAATGTTATAAAAATTGTAGTTATGTTTTTTTTTTCATTACATCACATCCACTAAATTTATTACGCACAATGATATTTTCAATTTCTCTCTTTAATTAATTGACGTTGTATATTTATGCGATGGCCCGTTCGTAGCGATTGTCACGCTTGAACGTCGCAATAAATCAGCTGCACGCACTATCCCGCACGCAGCAAGGTAGGCAGAGGGAACATAGTGCTAAGATTCTCCGTTCTCCACTTTCCGTCGAATTTTTCGTGGCATTGTACGTCGCAAATATCGTGAAATTTGGGCCTAGCAAAAACCTATTACTATAGCAAGTGGAGTTATAATATATGAAACTTATATTAATTTTGTAAAAAATATTAAAAGTTAAACTGTAACTTCTTGAAGTAGTTGACAATTTAAATTATGCTTAAAATTTATTAGTAGAGACTGCCTTGGTGAGGTAAGAATAGGCGTATAAATTAATGTTATTTATGTACTTAAGTATATAATCTTATCTTTCATTCGGACGGAGAGCGAAAAAAGTAATGAGGTCATCCTTGTCAGCCCTGGTCCTGCTATATTCGGGATAGAGCTTGAAATGAAAAAAAAACACTTTGATATTACCTAATATTACTGTAAATCAAAAGATATAATTATTAATTATGGAGAGTGTATTTTATCCTTAGGTGTAAGCTGGTTTTTGCAAATAGAACGAATGAGTGACTTAAGAATGTTGTGATGGAAAAATGGTAAAAGAGGAAAATGGGGAAAATGGTAAAAATGATGGAAAAATGGTAAAAGAGTTAGTCTCTCCTACCTCCTTTACCGCTCTCTTACCGTGAATTATTATTAATTAATATTTCATTTCATCTGCTGGTGAAAGCTGTTATCAAGATGACCACCACCGCTCAACTCCCAATGGCTCAAAAAATATCAGCGAAAATATGGCATATAGTATACGGGAAAAAAAAGTATCTCGACATTTTGTTCGTCAAAAGGGTGTCATGTTTTCTTACTCCATCGTGCTGTACGTATACAGCAATTATTTTAATTGTATTCTTAGCATTTGCCTCATGATTGTAAGGAGTTTTAAGAGAATCAATTAAATAATGAAACCGTGTTGTACAATTTAAACTGGAGAATTTTGTTCTTTCGTATGTGTGTCATGTAATAATTACTCCTAAATAAATAACTGCTAATTTGTCATTATTACAATATATTTGGCATTTGGCTGTCGAGGTTATCGTTAATATATATTAATCGTTATATTAATATGTTGTATATTTTATATTCATAGATGTTGACCGTGTACTAGTAAAATATTTACCTATTTTAGTGTTTTAAATATCAATTTTCTACATATTTTAGATAAAAAATAATTTTAGATAATATATACGATATTATATCATTATCATCATTTACAGCCTGATGAAAATCTGAAATGCGTAGAAAATTGATATTTAAAACACTAAAATAGGTATATATTTTACTTATGTCATTATGCTGTATAAATTTAAACTTATTTGACTTTGAAATCCTATTTGCTTATAATTTCACACTGTATCCCGCATATAGGGTAAGCATAAGGGATATTGGAACCTAGTGTTTTGTCTTGAAGCTTTGAATGTTGTATGTCGGACCTTTTGCCGCGCTCTGTTTCATCACCAGAACATAGAAAATGAACATATTAAATATATAATTTCTCCGAGTGGGAATCGAACCCACAATCAGCTCCAAGCCAGTTGTCCTCACAAATAACAATATATTACAAAGAAAACAAGACATTACAAAATGTGTCCATCACAAAAGGAATTTGATCACTTTCCCCTATTATAAGTTATTACTTAAACTTCCATACTACTATTATATCAAATTACTCTAAAATATACCATATTATAAAGAAATAGAATTCAAATTAGCTGGAAACAAATCGTTGTATGACTTTTTATCGTTTCATTGTATAACAATAGTAATTTTTTTTAGAACGCCATCTGTTGTCGAATAGAAATGGTGGGAAAAATGTCTGGAAGAAAATATGACATTGTTTATAGGTTTTCTCTTATTGACGATGCCGTAAACATTGAATAAGACCGTTTTAAAGGTCAATTTGTTCTGTTCTTGAAATAAAGATTGCTTGAAGGTAAACAGGCTGTCAACACGCATTGCCTCCAGAATTCGGTGGGAAGTGGCAGAACGGAGTGTCTTATCATAACAAGGTAGGCAGAGGGAACCTGGTCTCTCTGCCTACCGTGCTGTGTGTATGATATATTTCATATTGTCGTGACGTAATATGGATGTCTGGCGTAGCGACTGTTGTGTGATCGATCTCTAGTTAGGATAAATGTTTGTACTTATAAATATTTTTGTTTCTTCGATACGGCTAGGTATGCTTTCACTACATAATACTTTAAAAAGCCCGGAAATTCGGCTATATTTGGTTTTATAGAAGTAAATATTACAGTTCTTTATAAAAAAAATTATAAGTTTTGCCTTATAATGACTCTTTGGTCCCCTAAAAAGAAATTTATGCTTAAGCCTATTTGATCACTGTGGTCGGTATAACTTTTTTGCACATCTATGAAATTGAATTTGTATGAACTGCTTTAAGCCCGAAACCTGATTATTATATAATAGTGCAAGAAAAACATACGTTATAAAGAAAAATAGTTTCTTCATTCTTAGTAGTAGGTTCCCTCTGCCTACCCTGCTACATGCGGGATACAGCGTGAAGCTGATTTTATTATAATTTTCATACTTCACGGGATAAATAAATTTTATTATCAAGCCATATTTTAGTATTATTTCAACAGAACGTTCCAAGATTTCATCTAAAGTAATTTTAGGCACTCGATCTTTAGCGAAAGTATTTGTAAAAAGCCATGTCATGTAGCGTGGCGTTGAATATGATAAAGAAACGCCAATCGGTCCAAGGCATGAGTGAAGAAAAATTATTACGTAGTACATTTTTATATTGAATAGGCTTACTTTAAGAAAATTAAAATAATTAAAAATGGAAATAAATATAATAATAATATCTGGAATCTATTTCCATTAAGTCACTTTATTTCTTACTTTATGAGTCATGTCGCCGCGCTTTGCTTTATTAATAAAGCGTGAAAAATAAAAATATTCCATCTCCACGAGCAGGAATTGAACCTACAGCCTGATGGGATTAAAATTTGCACGCTTATGTCCATGCGCGACGGCCTGACCTCGAATTTTTATACTACTTATTACTACTTACTACTACTTACTACTACTTACTTTTAACTACTTACTACTACTAAAACTTTTTTAACTTGTACCGACCAGATCACGAATTGCTGCGTAATTAATGTCAGAAGAAATAATTTAAAGGCAGATTTGTTCTTTCACGTAATTTTGTAACATCGCGGTGATACTTTTGTGTCTAAACGGTTTCACTGAGGTCAATTATATTTTTGCTAAAATTATTAAGAAATATGTATTTAAAAGTCAAGGCCGTCGTGGCGCAGTGGTACGAGTACAAGCATGTGACTGTAAATGCGATTTTCATTTATTTGTCCTGACACCAAGCAAGGAAAAGTGGCGTTGAGTTACGCTATTCATCACGCAATGCATTGGAAATTTGGCAGAAAGTGGGGAATGGAGTGTCTTAACTCAAGGTTTCCTCAGCTTACTAAAAAAAATATTTAAAGTTATTAACGAAGTACAAATTTTGCTGTTATTACGGTAAGGATAATCTATATATATATATATATATATATATATATATATATACCCTGGGGGGCAGGGTATATATATTTATAAATTTAGTTATATTTATAATACTTTATTTTCCACTTTCTGGTAACGAGGCAAGGGCGGTGTTGAGTTTCGTTACCCAACACACTATATCTATCTGAACTAAGTGTGATCTGTTACAGAATTATAAAGAAGTCAACTTATTATGACTATAACATAATATCATCTACATCCTCATTTACGAGTATAATACATATGAATGAAAAAGGGTACATTAAATGTTATCAAATTTTAATGTGTTAAAAATTTTAAAATGTGGTAACTAAGATTAAATAACGTACAATAATTATGTTATAAAATAATAATATGATATCATAATAAGTGTTGCAATTATTGTGAGAATTATCTCCATTCTACCGTTCAATTTCCTTCGTGTGTCTTACAAATCGCACTTCTCGAATGTCGAACGGAAGTAGTTAAAATAAGTATTTGCCCCGATTGGGAATCGAATCCGCAATGTTGTGGATTCGATTACAGCCAGATTTGTCGATCGCCGTGGCATAGTAACTTGTAATTTGCAAATACATTAATATAAAATTAAATCCAATAGAATATCTACTAACTATCTCTCTTGAAGAGAAGAACTAAACATAAAAAACATATAATTTATAAAATAACAAGACTTGTACAAATGAATATATTTACAATTAGAAATGTAACATACAATATAATATTATAAAATATCACCCAATGACAAATCTCTTTTTCAATATAATATAAAATAATGACATGAAATGCCATAATTATTTTAATAACAACTATATACATATTATTATTTACAAATTAAACTTATTATTAGGATATATCTATAAACATATATATTATTACTGTGTGAAAATGAACGTGACACAGTAAGCACTTTCGCTGTATTTTCATATGAAAATCGAAGAAGCCTTTAAGCTCTCAGTGCTAAGTCGGCGCGCGGCGCGTGCGCATGTCCGAATCGAATTTTAAATATTATTTTCTTTTGTATGTGGTCTCTTATCTTAAAATGACTCTCTTTTTGTCCAGCAAACAGTGTTGTCATATTAATTAGTTGTATTTTGTTTATAATTTGGTGAAATTTTTAAATTTGTGAAAAACAAAATGACTTTGAATAATACCCACCCTCCGTACAGTCGGGTGACTAGTAAACTTTTCGGAAAGAAAAGCAAGAAAAGTAAAAAATATGTGAAAATGAAGGCGGGGACGTACAGTGGACGGGAACGGTAATTATTTTGCATAATTTACAGTTTTACCTATATATCATGGCCGCCCTAAAGTTCGACTTTCTGAACTTTTGCGCTTTGTACTCTCGGAAGGAAAATAATAAACAAAATAGTAAAATGCAAAAATCTGTGCAACCATCTACAGCTAAGTTGTCACGATTCATAAACCGTACTATACTTATTTGTTTGGATTTAAATTTTATATATTTGTTTGTCAACATTTCACCCACTCAACATTTTTTTAATGAAATTATAAAATGTTATTATTTTTGTCAGAATCCAAATGTACCTCTAGTCTTACATGAAGTTTCTTTTATTTAAACAATTGTTTTTTTTAATAGAGAGCAAGTGGCCTTACGCAATGTTTGTAGATTCATTTCTATTCAAGTGGGTAACTGTTTATATTATAAATGTAACATATTTCCGGATATGATTATAGAGAACGTAGCAAACAGTTCCGTACAACATGCGATATAATAAAAGGAGCAGAAATAAATAAAAGCTTATGTAATTTGGTAAAATAAGGTTAACCAAGTTAATGTTTTTAGATATACCCACTGTGATTTTTTTCAATAAAGAATGTCTACTTTCCTGTTCTTGTATGACCTCATTAAAGAAAATATAAATCATTTACCTCTCAAAGGAATTCCACATCCACATCATCTCCACTGTCCCAGTCTATTTCACTACATGTGGGTTATGGAGTCTTAACACTAGGTGGTCTGCCTACCCTGCTATGTACGGGATACAGCTCGAAGCAGATTTTTTAAATTTTAGTTCTTATATCATACACCATGCCGGTTGTTACCGAAGCCCCGTAACTCTAATACATCAATAGTTTTCACTTTCATACTCTCGGTTTCTCTGCATTTGTCACGACTCTTATTGCTTCACGCCGAAAACGTGTTCTCTAGAATCGTTTTCGGCATATATTTAAGAAATATCACGAGCTACTATGAAATATGAAACAGAATAAATGTGTGTTACGTAATTTTTTTTATTTTTATTTTATATAATAATATAATATATATATAAGAATTAGAGTGATTTCGTAAGTGTGAGAAATATTAGAATTCGTGAAATAATATCCGTTGTTCTAAATATTAAATAACTAGATTATATATTAAAGTCTAAATTGCTAATAAAGTTCCTGAGTAATGTCGATTAAATACATACGTACAAAATTTTTTGTTATACACATCTCAGATATTTCATTATTCCTAATATAGTCCTAGTGACATTTCTCTACACTTACTGTTATGAATTTAAAAATGTTAATATATAAGATATTATATATATATATATATGAGTGGCGGAACTCAACGCCGCGTTTTGCTCCGAAGCTGTATAATAAATATTTCAAGAAGAGATACTGTGTTGCCCACTTTCCACCCAATTTTCGAGACATTGCGTGCCAAGTATAGTGAAGACACGCTGTTCTTATTGCTGCAACTGAAAATAAAATGAATATCTAAAATGAGAAAATTTTCTGAGGGAAAACGAACCCCTAACCGTTGCGTTTACAGTCAGATCGTGTGCCAATGCTCCATGACGGCTTAAATTATCGCTATATCTAAATATGTGTAATCACTGGTAAGTACATTAATATTGTCTATCGATCGGACTGGACAGCCAACCTTGGCCGAATTTACTCGTGTTTGAGATAGATTATTATAAAGTGATGGATTATACTTACGAAATGTCGAAATGTTGTTATTATAGTAACACGAGTAAAGTGAGGCCGACGTGGCGCAGTGGCACAAGGGTGTGACTGTAACGCGACGAATGTGGGTTCGATGCCCACTCGAGGAAGTGAAATATTTATTTACGTTAAATTTCCATTTCTTCGCTCTGGTGTCGAGGCAAAGCCCGGCGTTGAATTCTGCCACTCAATACGCAATGCCTCCAGAACCTGACTGACTGACTACCCTACTGTGTGCGGGATACAGCGTGAAGTGTGTGTGTGTGTGTGTGAGAAAAAAACAAAGTACAAATGCACTTATGATTAGTTTAGAAGCAGATATTGTATTTTAATTTGTTTTATATATCTTCTCTTAGATACCAGGTCGATGAAATAAAATATTGTTAGAAATCTGTAATGGTTAACATTTTTTGAAAGAGATTCTACGTAATTGGAATAAGTACTATGTATCACTTGGTAACGGCAGTTACCACTAGTTTCTTGCCAATAAGGGCCGTTGTCTACAAGCAACTGCCCCAATATTGGAAGGGTTGTAATCCCAGGGTAGCCAGAGAAAACATGGCAACTCAGTACACTAAGTTCTCATGTTTTCTTTGCCTACCCTGCTATGTGCCGGATACAGCGTAAAACTAAACTAAGGTAATATCTAAACGATATAAGGCATTATAAACTAATCTTTATTTATTTAAAATCATGTAAAATAATGTGTAAGTCTGTTTTTTTACCAAAAAATAAAACAAAAGTTTCAAATGATTATTTTAATATTCGATTGTTAGATTAATGTGAAGAAAGATCGTCTAGAGCTCGTCAATGAAAGTCTCAGGTCCGAGAGCGCTTTATTGGGGGCGTTGACATTAGAATTGCCAACGAAACAAGCTAAGACATGAGAATTAAATTTTATATCAAGTATATAAAGAACCGTTTTATTGTAGATGTTTTTAACTAATAGCTATGGATGCGACAGTTGTGGGTTCAATTCCAATTTTCAGAAAATAATTTGTGTTTAAAATATTTTCTATTCAACTATTCAATTTGTTCGAATTTTTAAACTCGAATGTTGTGTTAGAGAATTTGTGAAAATGGTAATAAAAGTAAATTTATCATTGTACGTCTCCCTTCATTCACCTGCAAAATAATGTGGGAGAGTGAGAGAAATGTCTCGTAAAGTAACGAATATCATTTTACAAACGAGAAAATAAATAAAGCTTAACTTTTCCCACTCACCAGGATACACAGTTAAGAGAACCTAGTAATAAGACATTCCTTTCCCCACTCTCCGTTCAATTTTCGATCGGCGGTGTTGACTGCAGCGCATAATCTGCCAATCATAACGGAAAATTTAAAATAATTTAATGGATTGAACCGACAACTACCGCGTTATCAGCCAGATTCTGTCTCGCTGCGCCATGACGGCCACAGTGAACTAGAAAATATAAATTCATAATACGTGTTTCTTATATATTATTAACGAGGCATTGTCACCTATTAACAATAGTTAAAATGTGTAGTTCTTTAATATATTCAATTTCATAATTTTCCTAGGCCTTGTAGAGGTTCACAAAAGGATTCTTTTTTCTGATGTCTCGTCTGTGACTTTTAAGAAATGGAGAGAGTGTAAAATCTTTAGTATATAGCAGGTTATCGCGTATACCGTAGATGGGCAATGCAAGATACAGTTCTCCACTTTTTAAATTTGAGAACTGAAACTTAAATATATCAAAATAAAAAAAAAATCTTAATTTAGTTAAATAAGGTCGCAATCAGTGGATGCAGTAATGCAATAATCTCTGCAGGAGGATGCAGGTGTTGCAGGCAACGCTGAAAGGTCAATCTGTCGACCTCGTATTGGTATAAGACCAATACCGATAATATTGATCTAACACCAGTAAAAGCGGTTATAAGAAGTTAAAGCCTTGTCATGGCTGTGAGTTCGATTCCCACTCAAGTAATTAAAAAAATATAGTAGTTTTTATGATAAGCGAACAAAGCGTTTAGAGCTCCGAAAAGTTTTTTTCGCGACATACACTATTTTGGGTGGAATGTGATCAAAGAAATGTCTTAACTTAACACTCCTATGTGGGGACAAACGTGAAGCTATACAAAAAAATAGAAAGTGCAATAGAAAAATTATATTAAATTAATTTATATTTCCACAGTGCCAACACAGCGATGGACAATGACGTGACACCAGTTTACTTAGCTGCACAAGAAGGACACCTTGCGGTACTCAAATACTTGGTGCTGGAAGCTGGTGGAAAACTAGACGCACGAGCAAGAGATGGCATGCTCCCCATACACGCTGCGGCTCAGACTGGCTGTTTAGATTGCGTGAAATGGATGGTAAGTTACTATGTATATCCACTTTTCTTTTAACATCACTCTATCACTAACGCTGTATATATTTATAATTAAAATACGCTTATAGCAGGGTAACTGTATGTGCAAACTTTTGTCAGCTACTTTGCCTCCGTGTTTGACTGAAAATAGCTAGGAATCCTGAGCCGCGCTGTTAGCGCGTTCAATCAAACAAATATAGAAAAAAAATCCTTTACAAATTCACATATAGTTGTGAGTCGTTTTGTATAAAAAAAATATCGTAAATATCTACGTAGCGATAAAAAATCATCCCATGGATCCTCAAACTTAACAGCTTAACAAGATAAAATGATATTTCCCTTTGACCTAACATCACGATATTGTTACGGAACCTTCGGTGTTCGAGTCCGACTCGTGCTTGACTGGTTATTTTCTTTAGTTCGTAGCGATCCGCCATTTATTTCTCTAATACTATAATATTAATATAATAAACTCGTAAATATACACCTCACTATAGTTTGCATAAAGATTGCTTCAACACCTTTTCATAATTCTATTTTATCTCAACGTTTCAAACACTGTTATTTTACGACTACGTAACATTAAATTTGATAGATTTTTTTTTATCAGGTATATAAAAGTGAGTACACAATAATATGGTGATTGCTTCAATGTCGCTAACTTTTTTTTAATTTCACGATCGTATGATTATGGAGGGAGAAGAGAGAAAAGAAGAATAAGTCTCTATTCTCTGTGCTGAATTCCGACCACTGAACTTATATTATATCAATCAATTTAATTTGACCCAATGATATTGTTACATCTGTCATGTAAACATTTCTTTTAACTACAATATAGCGCAGTTAAGAAGTAAATTTTTATTTTTCAAATAATTTTTGAAAAATAAAAATTTACGGGCGGCACCCTTAACCACTGAGGCCATCGTGGCGCAGTGGTTAAGGGTGCCGCCCGTAAACGCGACGATTGTGAGTTCGATTCGCACTCGAAGAAGTGAAATATTTCTTTACGTTTATATTTTTATTCGCTCTGGTGTCGAGGCAAAGCGTGGCGTTGAGTTCTGCCATCCAACACGCAATGCCTCCAGAATTCGGCAGAAAGTGGGGAACGGAGTGTCTTAATGCCGAGGTTCCCTCTGCCTACCCTGCTGTGTGCGAGATACAGCGTGAAGCTGAAAAAAAATTGTCAATGAGACGTATTTTAAAATCTTGAATAAACTACCTAATTATAATTAAAATATATATAATTTCAATTTCAATACATATACTCGTAAGAATAATAAAAAGTACAGTACATTGAATTAATTTGTAGAGTATCCGAGTATACGGGTTTTTTTGAGGTACGTAATGCCTTATGTTTGTGAGCTTTTATATGTTGAATTTCCGGTTGACTTACAATCCAAATTGGTACGGAAATCTCGGTTGGCGAGTCCGTCTCGCACTTAATCGATTTTTTAATTAATCGAATAGTAAATTCCATATAAAATTAGTCTCTCTCGCCAATAACTAAAGTACTAAAAATTTTATATCCATACGTTTACGTAAGATAATCAACATTTTACTATGACAATAGAAATAGAGTAAGAGTTATATAAAAGTAATTCTTAAGAGAAAATCTGCTAATTACAAGTCAATAGCTTTCCACTATCAATCACGGAGCGGGAAACGGTTGCGCGCGCGCCGTTTACTCTGATTTGTATGGTAATTATGAAGTTATGTTAACATAACAAGCTATAGGCGTGTTACATTTCACGTTTTTGTCTGTCTCTCTGTGGCACCGTAGCTCTTAAATTACAAAAAAGAAAATTGAGTGCGGTTTTTTTAATCGAAAGCCCTTCCAAAACTTATTCTATTTGAATAATTTTCTTTCTTACACTGAGTTAGTAAATAATTTATAAAAATTATTATTATATATAATTTGAATATCTGAAAAGAATTTCCTACTTTCCACTTTACTCACTTTGAGTAATTTTATCCTTTTTTTCACCCCATCTATGAAATCATTATTTGAACGAATCTAACTCTACGATAACGGCGTATGTGCTTTATATAACTTGTGATATCTGTCTCTGATATCTGTCATCTATCTATATCAATTACTCATATAACATAATATGTCTTTTTTATCATTCCACCACTATTCATGGTAATTTTTTTATATTTCCCACGTTAAAATTAAAAAGAAGTGTAGAAAGCTCACACGATAGTCTGGTAATTCGTGATTATATAAATTTCATGATAAAATTACTTAGTGATGCGTGTATTCGTTTGTAAACAAAAAAATTAAAATGGGACCAATGCAGAATATTATTTGTATGAATTACAAAGAAATAACCTGGTTAGCTACCTCCTTTCTTGTAATAATTATATTATATAAATCGACACGTATATTACATAATTTCGTTCGTCTTATGTCATTTTATATTTACTTATTTGACCTCTAAATTAATTTAAAAATTATTTCCTATTTTATATAGTTACATGCTTTTTCGCCTTCTCTTGTATATGTGTATTGTCTTGTGTAGCTGAGCTACTCTCAATAGCACAGCATATTACTGTAAGCGTGACATTTATAGGTTGTTTCTGTTCACATACGGCGGATTAATTATTTAAATTTCCCCGCTTTGCAAAGATAGTAAAGGCGTAGAGCGTTGTCTGCAAAATTGGGCGGAAAACGGAGAACAAAGTCTCTTAAAATTGGATACTCTTGAGTTTTGTAATATTAATATAGATAACATAGAAGTAATTTATTAATTTCCAGATAGTAGAGCGGGGTGTGGACCCCAATGCCAGAGACGGGGATGGGGCGACGCCGCTCCACTTCGCAGCATCTCGTGGACACCTGTCTACTGTGCGTTGGCTCCTGCGTCACGGTGCGAGGCTACACTTGGACAGGCATGGGAAAAGTCCCATAAACGATGCCGCTGAGAATCATCATTTGGAGGTGGGCTTGACACTTAGTATTTTTTTAAATTAATTTATTTATTTATTATATTGAAGATTATTTATTATTTCATTTAAAAAATACACTAGATGCACAAAAGGCGGTCTTGTCGCTAATCAACGGTTTCTCCCAAACTACGAAAAATACACATAAACATTAAATATTAATGACAGTTTGCCAAATTACAACAGTAAAAAAATGCAAATAAGTCAGTTTCGACGTTTCTGAGGTTAGCGTTATTGAACAAACGCACGCAAAGTTTTAGAAATCATTAGTTTTTAGTCAATTACGTTATTAAATACCACCGTTAATATTTTTCTTATATCTTCCATGTACAGCTTATTTTAAATTTTCAAGTTCAATGATAGTGTCTGAGGAAACTTTTCACATAATATAGTAGCAATTCATTTGTCCGCACAAATTACTATTGTATATTTGAGATGATGTTCATACATTTATAAGCATATTAAACTCATGTCATTATTGTATGCAGGCGTAAACAATAGATATGCTTGGAAAGTGTATCGTTTGGAGTCGTTAACGTTATTTGGATACGTAATTGCGCACGCGCATGAGATTTCACTTCACGTAATCATAGGCCCTTGTTAAAATTGAGTTTCTATGAATTATTATACTTTTTAATGGAGTCTGATTAGAAACATGACAGTGGTGTGTTCAACTTTCGACTACCTTTTATAACATCCTTCCATATATAATTTCTTTCTTTTGGTAATTAAAAATGTTAAGAATAGTGTAAATTGTTATTCTCAATATAATATGATTAAGTTAATATTGTTTATTAATATCAAGTAAGCAAAAAATCTAATCAGCTTCACGCTGTATCCCGCACTCAGCAGGGTAGGCAGAGGGAACCTAGTGTTAAGACACTCCGTTCTCCACTTTCCTCAGAATTCTGAAGGCCATGCCTTTTGAGTGGCGAAACTTAACGCCGCGATTTCCCTCGTTACCAGAATGTTAAATATTTCATTTCCTCGAGTGGGAATTGATCCTACAACCTGTCACGTTGCACGTTACAGTCACATGATTGCGCCCCTGTACCAGGACTAACACCACGCTTCATAATATAATGATGAAGATGAAATAAAATATATATAATAATTATTTTATTATCTGACCAGCCTCACAGGCAGCCACTCAGTGCTTGCTCATTCTTCAGGGACAGAGTACCCTCTTCCCTATCCAACCTGACTGGCTGACAGCAATTCCAACAATTCGAAAAAAAAAAAAATTTAATATCTGACCAGTGCAGTGCAGTGCAGTCCAGTGCAGTGCAGTGCAGTGGCTCGTATAAACCGGGCTAATGATATACGTTTTGCTTCATTTGACACGAACTGTTCGTAGCGTTCTGCTATTAGAAAATACAGTAGAGTAGCGGTGAATAACATTTTAATTGAATTAATTTTGTATAATTGATTTAGTAGTGTATTTATTACTTGGCTAGTGCCGTTGTAGCCAAATGGAGACTTGTCCGACTAAGCAATTTAAAAAATTGTGTTCTAGAAGAAATGTTAATATATATCTTTTTCAATGACATTTAGTGTCATGGCACTATGCTCTCCGCTTTCCGCTAGAATTCAAGACATTACGTGTTAAGTGGCGGAACTCAGTACCGCGCTTTATTTTTCCAGAGCGGCGATATGAAAATAATTCTTTTTCACTGCGAACGTCATTACTATTATTTTCATAGTATGGTTAAATAAGATGCGGCGTCGAATTCTATCACTCAGTCATTTAAGTAATGTCTATAAAATGCGTAACAAGTAGAAAACAAAGTGATGTATCACTAAATAAAAAAAATACAATTATAAGTACTTTTTGCTTGAACAATACTTAAAAACGTTAACATATGCATATAAAGGTCGCGCTGTTACTTAATTTTAAAGTTTTTTTTTCTAAATTAAATACAATACCACAGAGTAACAATGGAAGTAGATTAATACGCTTCCTAATTTCTATGTTATCTGTGTAAATTTATAAATATATTTGAAATTCGCTGATGCAATCGAAATTCTCACACACTTGCTTTTTAAAAGTGTGAACTAATTATAATATGGTTTTTGTGTTTTGGTTGGTTTATATATCATTTAATAAACAATGATATCTGCTTATGGAAGTTTATGACTTTTCGATCGAGCTAGTTCTGGCGCAGTGGCGCAAGCATGCGACTGAAAACGTTATAGGGTGTGGGTTCAATTCTCACTCAAGGAAATGAAAAATTTTATATTTTAATTTCCTCGCTCTGGTAACAGGGCAAAGGGAGGCGTTGAGTTACGCCACTCACGCGCAATGCCGATACATGTCACTTATACGATAACCTTAATTATTTTGGTAAATCCTTTTGGTACGACGGTATTTGTTACAGTAATCTTAAATATATTGTATTATATTGTCGTGAACTTATCCCCAGTGCCTGAACGTGCTGGTGGCTGCCGGCGCGGCGGGTGCGGACAGCAAACAGAATGCCACTTACAAGGCTATACACGCCTGTGCCTGCGCTCCTGGGGAGGCTCGGGTAAGTTATACTCTTATAAGTATAGTATAGTATAAAAAAATATCTTCGTATTTTAAAATTTTATTACTTTATCAAGATATAATTTTTTTTTACGATGTACATTATTTTTGTCTGAATCTTTTAAATTAATCAAATTTGCCCAATTTAGTTTTTAATTTTTTATATGAAAAAATGGATCTTTTTAATTACTACATACTGAAATTGTTTCTTTAAAATATTTAACGGCCGTCCTTACAAAACATGTACAATAAAGATTACTTCATACTGTGTTCTATGTAATTTAACTCACAATTTTATATAATAAAATAAATATAATTAATTAATAAATATCTGTTTCTTTCAGTGTGCCCTATCATCTTGTATAAATGCAAACAGCACTCGTTCTCCATTCTACCTCCACGCGCCGGAGCGTGAAAGACGCAACTCTAACTCCCACGAAAGGAGAGGATCTCTATCTTCCACTGTAGGGTCCATCAGCTCGGCTCGGTCTGGACCAGCTGACGGACTTTATGTAAACCCGATGAGGACAGCTAGTGTTACACATCATAGTTCGGGGGAAGAAAGTTCTGGTAAGTTCTAGCGTTTTTTACACTTCACAACCGGACACGCGCAGCTTCGTCTGCTTACACCCCCTGCGAAATCGCCTGTTGAATTTTATGAAAATCATGAAACCTGTGCTCAATAAAATATTTTTAAGAGTCTGAATTTCAATTTTTATAAAAATCGGTGCCGATTAAAGATTTTTCCACGCAATCTTTCAATAGGGGTATTTAACCTCTCAGAGTGAATTTTTTTTAAATATCTGTTCAAATTTCACGTTTATAAATAACGTCCGCAGTTACGACATACGTGCGTCTATACTCCCATCAGTGGGAACATTTCCTTTTATATATCATTAAATTTACACGTATTTTGTGTATTAACGGAGTGTCTTAACACCGAGGTTCCCTCTGCCTACCCTGCTGTGTGCGGTATACATCGTGAAGCTGAAAGCTGAATTCTAAATAAATAGGGGTTTTGGAATTAGTATTCAGATATGACATTTTGCCATCTAGAAACAAAGTCAGGCATGATTTCTAGTAGTATATATTCATGAGTAAAACTTTTATATGAATACTGCCTAAATAAGTGAGAAGCGAAACTAATAACAAAATCACAAACGGAAGCACTGCCCATTGAAGTGGAAAATTCAGGAAGCATGCCGGTTTTAGAATAGATACGTGTATTCAGTTGATGTTACTTCGCCGAAACGATAGCGTTCAAGTAAAAAAGTAAATAATATATTTTATTTATATTTGTACACGATAGTATAAAGAATTTAATGCAATTAAGTTATATAATTGTGTTGAAAAATATATTATGTGTGGTTAAGTTATAGTGAATTATTTATGAAAGGAACACAATGTATTTAGAGATTTGTGTTGTTGGCAAAGGAAAATTCAAAATTATGTCGATGTTGTGCTCTAGTTTGAAAGGTGAGTTAATATAATGTTAAAAATATTTCAAAGTACGCATCAAAAATATCTTATTAAAAATATATTATTTATATGAAAAAATCATCACGTCACGCGTGTTGAAAGGTATTTATTTGTTTTATTTTAATAAATATATATATATATATATTTCTGTCTTTATAATTTTGAGTAGGGACCAAGTGTTCAAAATAATTTATGAGGATGTAATAACTTAAATATTTATCGAATCCGTCTTTTAATTGATTCATTGGCACAATAATTTCATTTTGATTTAACTATAATGGTTATTTATATTATTTAAGATTATAATTAATATAAAATTTTTGTGAGTTAAGTTTATTTAATTAATCCCGAACACAGCAGGGTAGGCAGAGGGAACTTCGTGTCAAGACACTCCGTTCCCCACTTTCCGCCGAATTCTGGAGGCATTGCATGTTGAGTGGTGGAATACAACGCTACGCTGTACCTTAAGCTGTTTGTCTTTACCTTTGTCTTACTACAAAATTATGGAATATATTCAACAAAAAGTAGGATATATATATAACTCGGTACAATATTTCAGCAAATATCAATGATTAATTTTTTCTTGAGTAAAATTTTTAAATTTACGTGAACTCACATCATCATGATCATCCTGAAGGCTGAATATTTGTTGTGAAATTACCCACATTCTTACTAACTTGGTCTGAGCCATCATACATCATCCATAAATAATCACTAATTACTAAATTCAGGAAACAATCGACATTACATTTGTTTAAATTTGCAAGGATATTGATATATTGGATTACGTTACTTTAAAAATGAACGGTTCAACTCGTCTGGCAGAACGTGTTTTTAATGATATCCATACCCCCTTAAGACGCTGTACTCTGCCTGTAGTAACCGTATACGTACATCGTTTATTAAAATATTATATAATGATGAAAGGTTATAATAATTCAGAAAGTTATATGTAGATATAGACAATAATTATTATTCAAAACGTACGTTACCATAATTATCACACAGCAGAAAAATGGAAAATAAAAACTTTTTCTTTCATACTATACTAAAATCTATTTTAATTCCAAATACAAGTAACCTAAACTTCCCCAGCATGTTCAGCGTCAGATGCTGAAACAGCGAATACGGGGGGATGGTTCCTTCACAACACAAATTCTAACGCGCCAGCCGCGCTATATCAGAGAGTACGGGATCTGTTCCATTCGAGGTCTCCAGGCCCGAGGGTGCCGGCTGAGGGTCAGGAGGCTCCGACTATGACTGGTGAGTTTTAGATTTTTTGTTGAGATTTGAATGTTATAAAGTACAATTTTAATTTATGAAATAGTGAGAATATTCAATTTAAATAAGCTTAGAACAAAGAAGAAAATTATTTTCAAAGAATATTGTATGAAAGACTTGTAAGTTATTACATTATTAGTTTTCAATTTAATTCAATGTTCATATAAAATAAGATTTTCTACTATTTTATGGAATTTAATAACTCTAGACTATATTTCTTTGAACAGTCAAAGCTGAAATCCATGGAACAACAGAAATAACGCCTGCTCCAGAAAACTCAGACAGTGACAGCGGCGCTGAGGCCACGCGCCGCGATCATCACTACGAAGACATTTACTTGCCGCGAGATGAACATCAGAGACGAAGGTGAATTTGCTTGATTTTTTGTGTATTGATGAAAAAACATCTTCAAGTTTTTGTTAAATTAGTGTCAAGACACTCAACAAGAACATTGTTTTTTTTTACTTTCACGTTTTATCTCGTATATAATAAATTTGCTTATTCCACTATCTGCCTTTTGTGCAACTCAGAATCCACAAACATCATGTTATCATTTATTTTTATTTACATTTCTTTTTATTTATAGGAGTAGTTCCAGAGACTCGGGCAGCCACAGTCGCCCCGGTAGCGCCGCCCTTGTCGTTGACTACGCTACCAAGGAGAATAATGATTTGTAAGTTTATTGTATTTTAATATTTAACGTGCATAATGATTAATATATAAAATTTATTGTTAATTAATTAATTATTAATGAAACGTTTGTAAATAATTAAACAAAAATAAATAAAGGTAAAATAACATACTTAAGCGGGTACAGCCTTCCGATAAAACGTATTTAAAAGTATTCGTCTGGATTTATTAAGGATTTTTATAAATATTTCAATTCCCTTGAGTACTTTATTTTATGACAAATACAATAGGATTGTATTTCTCTTTAGTTTTTTTAATATAGTTTAATATTCAACGAATAAGTTATATTGATAAAATGAAAAACTTTTCTGTCGTACAATGTAATATTTAAGTAATAATTACTTATAAGTTGAAAAATGAACTTAAAAGTATATTATAAAATACAATTTTATGTGTAAATAACGTTATTTTATTTATTCAGATCAAACAAGGCGTACGAGGAAGTGTCGCCACCATCAGAGGCACAAACGAAATCAACACTTGCTACAAAATTGGCCGCACTCACCCACAAAGCTCAAAACTTTGTAAGTATAAAATATTTTATAACATAAATTTAATTGATGATGATTTCAAGCAATTATTTTTTGGGTAGGGAATATTTACAGCGCTCGGACGGCTTCCAAGGGTCGGGTTGAAATAAAGTACGTACATTTTTTTATGAAAACAATATTTGCAAAAAAAAAAGAAAAGGAGAGCCATTATATCTTCAACTTATGTCATAAAAAATTTTAGGAGTGAACCATCATTATTAGGATGAATGTTGATAATGTAAATATGCTTCCTTGATTTGGTTTCAGCTATATCGTATGAGAAGTAGAAGAGAGGATATAGAAAAATATTTTAAAAAGTCGATACTTAACCACAAACGTATCAATTTAAAACCATAGTGTTTATTTTTGGCATTTTCTTAATAACAATGTATTGTATATTAAAAAAACTTATATATGTAAGTTTTGGAATATTTAAATAATTTACTTATAACCGGATTATATATTTTTCCTTTTCTTCTTTTCGGTAACAATGAAGAGCTCTGCGATGGGTTTTGCTACTCGATTCACTTGATTTCACTTTTTACTCTACTCAGGCCAGCCGTATATCCTCCGCCGCAGGAAGCCGCCGCGCATCCGTAACAGATGAACCTTCGATCCAAATCTCTGCATCATCAGGGGTGTCATCAGCGTCATCTGGAGGCAGTTCTGGAGATGAAGCTCCGCCACCACCTCCACCTCCTCCACCACCGGTCGTGCTGGAGGAACCGGCTTTGAAACCTTCCGAACTTAAGAGTAGACTCGGTAAGTACCCTAAAAACTAGATTTTTTTCAATTTCAAAAACAGTTCGTCACTTAACTGTGCTTAGATCTTAAGTTGAAACGATTAAAATATATACAAATTACTACGAAACTCAAACTCAATTTATTTTTAGTTTACTTAAATTTTATTTAAACCAAAAATAGACTTCTGCAAAAATTTCAACATAAATATCAGATATTAATGTATATACTGTTGTACAGATGTTTAAGTTTGATTAGTGTTAATTTCTTTTATTTTTATTAGTGTTGGTTTCTTACAGACACTCCATGTATACAGGAAATGTAGTGTCATACTCTATTTGTACTATTAGAGCAATTGTTACATTTTATACTTACTTGAGATAATTAATTAAATCCTATACTTATCTTCGCATCAAGAGATCATCGAATGATCTTTCAAGGGTTTGTGTTTTACGTTACAAAGATGACAAAAATATTTCAAATTACTTTGCGCTATATGTCCGGGAAAGGGCGGTTTTGCCTCGTTACCTTTATACTCGCCTGCCTGTGATCCTGCTACGGCTTTTTCTTCTTAATTCTTGGATTTCAAAAAACAGCACCGTCGTTTTTTTACCCAGACAGGGAAACATTTATACATAATATATTATAATTATGTATATAAATATTTAATTTATAAAACCAACTTTCATATTTTTTTACATAACTAATTAAAGTTTTCATTATATTTGGTTTTCTTATTATATTATATTTACGTAAAAAGGTTTTAAAATTTGATGAGATTATCAAGTCGTCTTAGAACAAGAACAATTGTTTATCTTATTGCAACTTCCGCATTTTCAAACTGATTGAGGTTATCTATTAAGTAGAACTGGGTGGTATCTTTTAAATTTTAAATAGTGTGTTGAATGGCGGAACATAACGCCGCACTTTGGTTAACGAGATAGGAAAAGCGAAAATTTTAAATATCGATATACCTCCAAAGATCAAACGTCCAATATAACGCTACCGAACTGCGTTACACTAAGTAGTACTGTATTTCGAAAAATTCGATATTGTGTTCTATTAAAAAAAAAAAAATTAAATGATTTACTTATCATTTCCCCATTTTGAATGCATGCAGATGGAAATCGAATCTCCAACTGCGTTTACGAAGACAGACGTATCGCTGCGCCACGACGGCTACACTATTATATAATACTAGAAAATAAATGAGTCAGCCAGGACAATAGGTGTTATCGTAATTTTAATACATACATAATAAAGAGACATACTAGAGACAATGGGGTGATGACATCGTTATTCATAGATAACTCGAGATATCAGAACAATCGTCTCGTTGCTCCAATTCTACTTCTTATTTTTTAAAAAAATAATATTTATATTTTTATTGTTCATTTTTTTTCTTTTGAAATAGTTTAGATTAATGTCATGGTTCAGATACAGTTCAGTCTAAAATGGATATTAAGGAATGATTATTTAAACTAGCCTGCGTTTATTTCCCATTTATTACTCATGGTTGAATAAAAAACTTGCTTAAACATTTTTAATAAATTATCCATCTTTAAACGATGCTCTCTCGACATTTGTTTGAAATATAAAAAAAAAAATCTCGAATTAAAATTACATATAAATAATGAAGCTTCCTCTTATAATGAAGTCCGTTTACTTTCTACAAAGTTTAATAGGTCGTTAGTTGCGTTCTGATTCGGACACGTACATACAATGAATGATATGTAAAGTGAATTACTTTATAGAGATATGTGTAGTTTCACTTTTCATTTCTCCGCGTGATACTAATGTTGCTATGGCAAAATGTTTTTTTTTTATTTTTGTCTAGAATGTTAGGAAAGGCCATTAATTATACTAGAATTTGGTAAGAAAAAACCTCGTGGTTTTTCCTGCAAATCAGTGTATACAGAAGGAACCCAGTGTCAAGACACTCCTTTTCTTATTTCTCGTCAAATTTCAAAATACTACTTGTTAAGTTGTTTCTCGGAGAATTCAATGGGAATGTCAAAGTTCGTCTACCAAAGAGGAATTAAAAGTTGGTATATATATATATATGTTTCTTTTATATTGTAATTATATATTTGTTTTAGTGTAATTGTATATTTAAGAAATTTAATTTTTGAGTTGTTTATTTAAAAAAAACCTGAAGAAAAATTGATGTAAATTCTCAACATAAACTTGTTTATGCTTTAAAAGGTTTTTATTTACATAAGCAAACGCGTTGAGTCATTCAACGTAATAACCGACAAAGTTGTAATTCATGGTATCTTGGTGTATTTTTTTATATAAAAGAAATATTTTCATTGAATGATTACTTATTACACAGAAATTACATTTATTATTTAGAAAAAACGGGCAGAGGAGCAGGTTCTATTCTTGCTACGTTCAACTACTTATACTTTGTGAATATCGACATTCTTTTAATATTACAGAGAGTTGGTGTATTTTATATATAAGAATATATAAAATACATCAATTCTATATACGTAAAATGATTATAAAGGTAAATATAGAATAAAGTGTTAACGAGATCACCTGCCAGTCCACTCACTAGAAAGTCCCGTCGTCTATGATTCATTTAAACATTAATATTTTATGAGAGTGAAATAACCTTGGAAGAAATTAGAGATTGGGCAGTTAATTAGTTGAAGTAATTATAATATATTTTTGTACGAGTTTCCTTTATAAAAGTTATAAGTATATGTATGTTAGTGAATGGTAGCTGTCTCTTGGAAGTTGTTTGGAAGATTTTTGTATTGATTTCGTTTTTAAAAATCTACTTTGGTGTTATTTTTTTTTGTTAGAGGCATCTTAGTACTAATCATCTAATTGTAAGAGAAACAGTTGTGGGTTCGATTCCCACTCGGGTATATATTTAACTATTTTGTATTCCGTCACTAACATACAATGTTTTTTACAAGAATTTGAGCGAAAAACAGATGTAGATGTGCTCTTGTCTCTTACCTTGTTATCGTATATACGTGAAGTGACTGATACTAGGCCCAAATCCCCGCACACAGCAGAATACGCAGAGGGAAACTCGTGTTAAGACACTCCGTTCCCCACTTACTGCCAAATTCTGGAGGCATTGCGTGTTGAGTGGCATAATTCAACGCCGCGCTTTGCCTCGAAACCAGAGTGAAGAAATAGAAATATACACGTAAATAAATATTTCACTTCCTCGAATGGGGATCGAACCCACAAACGTCGCGTTACTGTCACACCCTCATGCCGTTGCGCCACGACGGCCTCAAGTATTTTTATATAACGTCAAATTGAAAAAAATTTGAGGCGGTACAAATCTACTTTGTGAATATAATTTCTATTTCATATTTCTTAGGTATGAGTGTAGAAGTTTCGAACCAAAAAAAAAACACTCTTGATTTCTGTCACAATCACATAAAAATGACACGACCTTGGCTGGTCAATATGGAAGTACATTTAGTTTCGCTCAATTTTTTATTGCCAAATTACGAGTAGATTAGAAAACCGTCGGGCGCTGGAAATCGTTTCTTTTTTTTCTATTAGATGGATTGTAATTCTTATACAAATTCAAAGCAATAACATTTCGTTCGGATATTTGATTATATTATATTATATAGATTTTATTTTTTTTAAATCTGTTTAGACAAAGGGAAATAATAAAGAATGTCTTTGTTTCTAGCATCTTGTTTATACTGTGACATTAGTAAATATTAGTATTACATTGAGGTCAGTCGTAGCGCAGGGGCAACATAAACGCAAATGGTTGTGGATTCGATACAAACCGAAGAAAAGAAATATTTAATATGTTCTTTTTACTTCATATTCTATTTTAATAAATAGAAATAACTAAGAGCTGAGATGAGATCGAATTAACACTGATTACTTTAGTACAGAAACTACAATTACGCTGGTTAACCCATCGCCTATAGTCTGCTCCATAAATGGACTATCCAATACAAAAAAAAATTGTCGACGCGAGCATTTAGTCCATAAAATTTGTGCATTCAACAAAATAAAAGCTTTTTTGTAAGAAGTGTGTCCCTAAGTTCCGTACAAACAATAACTTTCAATTCCTTAACTTTATAAATTATTTCAATTAATTAATTTCTTCATACCCAACGAGACCGTTAGACCGTTTCATTTCACGCATTGCGTATGTTTTATGAATATGAATGTTACATCTTTCTATAATACATTCTTATGTGGTTTTTTTTTAATTGTATTTCTTTTTTTCACTTTCAAATTATGAAATAACTTAGCTATAGAGATGAGTTTATTAGTATCGAAGTGTAAGCAAGAGTATGCAGATTCGAATTTTATTTATTTAAAGTACCTATTAATTATTAACGTACGCAGATTAAACTTTTATTTCCTTTGTATAAAATCAGTTGTTCTTTTACTATTAAAGAAGATATTTTGAGGTAAGCTCTTATAATTGTTGCAGCAGGGACACCAGCGTGCGACTATAATAAATAAAACTTAAATAAACATGCGATTGGTTCCATTCTCTGGTAACCACGTAAAACGCGGCGTTGAGTTCCGCCACCCTATATACAATGCCTCCAAAATACGGAAAAATCTTAATCAGAACAGAGTGTCTTAACACTAGGTTGCGATGTGAGGGGATACAGCGTGAAGCTAAACATAATTGATAAACATGTCTTGGTAGAAAAAGAGTGAAGCATTTCTTTTTTAATCGAGGAAAAAATGAAATTTGAGTTTGAGTTTCGTATCTAACTATATATTATTACTAATATTAGAATTTTATAGAGTGGCATGACTGTAAACACGATGTTGCAGGTTAGATTCAATAATTTTCATTTCTTCGCTTTGGTAACAGGACGAAGGCGGCGTTGAGCATCACCGAATACACAGAACTTAAAAAAATGAAATATCTATCTTCAATGTAACTGTAAAAGAATACATTTAAATTTACATTTAAAATATAATTTCTAAGATATGATATTATATGTTTTCTAATGTGTTTCATTATTGTTGCTATCAATCTTTTGATGTCGTATCTTCATTCGGTTCTGCATCCGTTACAGTTATTACTTGTTAATGATATAATAACTTTACAGTAAAAGTTAATACTAGATAGATATTTATATAATTATATATTTTCTATTTATTAAATATTTCTTGGTAAAAGTATTAGAATGTAATCCGCTAGTAAAATCTCCATATAAAAAAAGAATGCTAATATTATTGTCAGTACTTTTGATGCCTATAAATTAGAACGTAAAAATTTTAAGGTAATGAGATTTGAACCCGCGCCGGTTGGAAATCGTCCAAGAGGCGCGAGTTCAAATTTTGATACGTTTCTAAAAGAGTAATTTTCAGTCCTAACCGTGTAAATAAAAATTTAAATAAATTAAAAACTTTTGATAAATTTAAGAATCAAAACACAATAAAAAGAACGAAAAACATAATAGCTTTGTGCATTAATTTCGTAAATCTAGACTATTTTAGAGTCTAGATGGTAATCTGTACCACTTGGCTGCGTGCGGCGCACGCGGGGTGTTACTTTCTCTCCCCCCTAACGGTGCGATATTGCAGCGGGGCGGCGCGGCTCCGCAGACGACGGTCGGCCGCGACCACCCAACCTCGTCAACAAGCAGCCCGCGCTACCGTTCATACCACCGGCCTTCCCGCACAACGCGCCCGACCGCCTCATCAAACCTTCGGAGTACCTAAAAACCATCACGGCGCCCTGCAAGCGTGATGAGGGCGCGGGGGAGCCCCGGCCTCCGCCCCCGCCGCCCGTACCCGACAACATACCGCCACCGCCCCCTCAGCCGCCGCTAGTACATCAACCCTTAGCGGCTATCAGCTCGGCGGAACTGACTTCTGTGAGATTGAAGACGACAGCAACAAAAACAATGTCTGCTCCTCCTCCTGCGAGGTCTGTCAGCCTCCAATGTCTTCCGAGCGCAGTGGACTTCAAAAGCGCCAAAACAGATTTAATAGAAGAACTGAAACTGTCCAAAGACATAACCGGAATAAAGAAGTTAAAAGTTGAACGCGCCAGACGAGAGAGCCTGCAAGACAAGGAGACCTTCACGGAGTTCACCAAGAGATTCACCGCGGAGAACTTCGTCGATCAGGTAAGTGGTTGTCACATTTCTAAGCACAAGTATAGAAGTGGTATTGTTTTGTATATACTTATTACTTTTTCTAAGATCATTTACATAATTTCTTTTGCATTCTCCGTTGCAATTGCATCCGCGCATTTAGCCTACTGTGCCACTTTTTATCCCCCTAGTATTCGTTTAATGACCGTGAAATAAACTGACTGGGTGTTTTATACGAAATTGAGTATTTTTCCGCTTCGGTGATGTTTTTTAGCGTTGAAATGTGTGCGCGCGCATCTAACATGTCTTCCGGAAATGATCTACTTACGTCTACTTTGAAATAGAAACTAAAACTAATTGGATTTGGATTTTCTTCGTTAAATTTATATTCATGTCAGAAAAATACTGTCTTAAGTAATTTAATATATCGTATACGCAAAATCTCGTATATTAGCGAATGTGTCAGCGTCGATAATAACCGGCTTAAAACTTCATAAAAAGAACATCTCATAAAAATATGCGCTAAATATTCTGTTTCGTCATTTGAATATTATGTAAGGCGTAAAGTCTTCATTCTTGCGGAAACAACGATGGGAAAAATGTGTAATAGTTATTTAAATTATATTTTCTGTTATAAAACGAGGCCATTGTGCCGCAGGCTATAAAATCTGGGTGGTTGATAGTAATTGTCTCCACTCGGGGATGGGGATCCCCCAGCCGCGAATTATTTTAATTTCTACTAAGACGAAAAGCGGTGTTGAATTCCGTCACTCTCAATGTCTCAAGAGTGGGCCGACGAAGTCGACTTCATTACAAGCAACCAAACGTTTATCTGTGATGAAGTCGACGTGACATGTGTGAAAATAAAAAAAATGGCTATAAATTATATATATAATCTACTTAAAAAAATATATATTTATATAGCTATGTTTTTAGGTCAGTCGTGGCGCGGCGTTGAGTACCGCCACTCAACACGTAATTCCTCCAGAATACGGCGGAAAGTGTCTTAATGTAGTGCATAACACTAGGTCCCCAGATTAATTTTGCCTTTGACTAAGTGCGTGATACAGCCGTGAACAGTGAAGATAAAAACTGAGACTTTACTACATCATTTCTTATTTTTGCATTTTATTTTTAATCAAACTGGACCTAATAGTCCTTTAGAATTAAATAGAAATATTTTTTAATAACTATAATTAATAGTATTTTAATGCGAATAATGTGGGTGGATTGCAGTCCTCGCGATAGATGAAATCCTGGGTTCGATTTCCATTTGAGACAAATATTTTCGTAATGAGCAAATGTCATTTCCACCTACCATGATGGCAATATATTAGTTATAAAAATATTGAGAGATATTAATAAAAAAAAGTTTGGTCGAAATAAATTTGCAATTAACCTACAAAGTAGATTATTCAACACATATTAATCAATTTATTTATTTGTCATATTTAATGTTATATAAAATAAACTATACTAACTGGTTTACTTTATATAACATTTGGAACATATACTTAGAGGCCGTCGTGGCGCAGTGGCATAAGGGTGTGACTGTTCCATTCCACTTCCATTTTCTCCGTTCTGGTGTCGAGGCAAATCGCAGCGTTGAGTTCTTAACACCGAGGTTCTCTCTGTCTACCCTGCTGTGTGCGGGATACAGCGTGAAGCTGATGAGCATATACTAGTGTAGTTTTCTGTTAAGTGTACATTACGTTGTGTTAATTACAATAAAGAAATAAACTAAACCAAAGCGATATAAGTATACACTGCGCACGATATCGTCTATAAGTTATTATTAAATATTAATATTCATAATATTTTATACCTCACTTCAGCGGTTTCGATAAAATCGATCGCAAGGCGACAAACGACTTCCTTTTATTTATAATAACTTCCTTTTATTATAAATGTTGCTATCCGTTATTACATAATTATAGAGTTGTGAAATATAATTAATAAATGTATAGTTAAGATTTGTTGAAAAGTAGTTATTTTAAAAAGATATATCAATATATTTTATTATTAAAGGTGAAATAATATGAACGTAAAGATATAAAGTATAAAATGCGAAGCTACAAAAAGATAAGAATATCGAAGTAATAAACAAATATGGCTGATTTATAAAATATATTAATTAATGTGTCCACACATTTAAAAAAATGTTTAGAATAACTCCCTAGTGAAGAGTGTCGCATATGAATTTTCAAGACAAACAAAAAATGTAATTATAAATTTATATTGTTAAAAAGTAAAAAAAATGCTTCTAGATCAGATATAGAATTCCGACTTCAGTTATAATATATTTTGCTTATGTTTATTATGAAGTAGGTACATATTAATTAATTTAATACATGGCCGACTTCCTTTCAAAATGTTTAAAGTGAACGTCTAACATACTTACTGTGAGTCTTGACATAATACAAACTAATTAGTGGAAAAAAAGTGAAATAACATATACATAATGCATGTGTTTTACATAAAAAAGTATATATATGCATACAACAAAACAATTTGAATAGTCTCTTTACAACACTAAATAAAAGACTTAAATTCGTTCAATATTTTTTTAAGAAAGTTTTTAAATATTGAATTAATATATTGTGATTTATTTGAGTATTTTTTTTTTGCGAACCGTACTCGCATACTCGTTTTCACGCTTTCACTGGTCCGCTGTTTCCGAATCATGTCTCAAAATCACGAATTTTGTTTATCTTTCAAAAGTTGAAATTAAAAGTCATTATCTTTTTACTTTATGTAGCCATCTATACAAAGAGAGCTTATTTAAATACAGTTATAGATAAATATAATTGGCTTGTATTTATATTATATCTGTAGGTTGTCTTTTGTGACAGTTTAAGAAATTCTCAGAGAATAATTGTGTTATTATATAATTAGCGTTTTTATGTTATTCATTTTGACTAAATTAATAATTAATGGTTAAGCCGTCTGTATTTTGCATCACCAGAACCGGCAAAAAATATAAATAAAATTACTCAACTACTGGAAGTCACAAACGTTTTTTTTTCAGCTTCAGCCGGGATACAGCGGGTATGCAGAGGGCACCTCGGTGTTAAGACACTCCGTTCCCCACTTTCTGCCGAATTCTGGAGGCATTGCGTGTTGAGTGGCAGAACGCCACTCAACCGGCAATGCCGCGCTTTGCATCGACACCAGAGCGAATAATAATGGAAATATAAATGTAAAGAAATATTTCACTTCCTAGTGTGAGAATCGAATCCACAACCGTCGCGTTTACGGGCAACACCCTTGTGCCACTGCGCCACGACGGTCACAAACATAATATAATATTTATTATCATCGGGTGACAAGATTATCGTTTTACATTAAATTCTATCGAACTTGAAGGATGTTATTCCTTCAAGTAATAAAGTGAATACATTTAACATTAATCATTAGATTCATCGACATTAGACGCACGCACAGCCGTTACCGGTGTGCGTAGAAACGTGAAATTTGGACAGATTTGTAATCTCGACACCCACTAAGAAGGGATTTTGAAAAATGTTAACCCTAAAGAGATGAACGAATAATTTTATTTTCATTAAATATACCGTTATATTTGAAAATAATTTTATAAATATGTTTAATAAATATTCGTATAGTTCAAGCTGGCGAAGCCGCCCAGGTCGGCTAGTAGATAATATGTAGATAAACTTTGTAAAACTTCTTCGTTTCTGTCACTTTAAACAAGTAACTTTTTTTTATTTTTCGTATATTATTAATGTTAATAATTCACCTCCTCCTCAAGTTGTTGTTCTTTTAAAGAGTTGACCCAATCTTACGTCCATCGATATCTCAAGACGCCAAGTTGTGCTCGCGCTTTCTTAGGGACGGAGTACACTTAGATCAGACCAGTCAGATCAGAAAATACATGGATCCAATTTTGACTCGCATCAAAATCAATTATATAAGATCTATCAATACATAAGTAGTTGAGATATTTTACATTTTACCATGACAAAGCATCGATCGGAGACGAATAAACGCACTTAAACGTATGTTACATTTAGAAACTGCCAGTAGTTAAGTATGAGAGAGCTGCATTTGAAGTTAAGACGAACTTTCTTTTGAGCGCCGGCGCCGCACCGGTGGCAATTATTGCGATCGCGAAACCGTTTCCATTTCGTAACAGATATATATTATTTATGTATTATATATATATATGTATATTATTTGATATTTATGAGGTTGTTGGGACTTAGCGGAGTCTGAGGGTAAAGGCGGCGGTTGTCGATTTGATTTAAATTCGCTGGATTATACGTGATATGTTTTTATTTTCTCGCTCTAGTAGACAAAGCGCGGCGTTGAGTGACAGACTCAACGCACCGGGCTTTTTGCCTTGGTGCTAGAGCGAAGATATGAAAATATTAATATATGTATAATATTATAATTTATAAAATATATTTGAAAGTAAAAAGAATTAAAGAAAACGAAAAAAGAAGAAAATTTAATATACTCATAAAAATTAGCTTCACGCTTTTTCCCGCATGAAATGAAAATGAATTTAATATTAAAACACTGTGGGTTACTGACAACAGTCGGATACTGTGCGGCTGCGACGCGACCGACTCTATTATTTACTCATATTACTTTTTATATATTTAATACATTTATAATACCGGAATGAGTGAAAAGCGAAACTAGGCGCGTATGTTATTTATAGCTTTTTGTTTGTATAAGACTTTCGACAGTAAGTAAGGATTGTATTGGCTGTCGTAATTACCAAGAAATCGGTGAAAGAGTAAATATTGAGTGAAATCTCTTTAGAACTACCAACAAATTTATGATCTGTTAACAATTTTATGTTTGTACAAATTTAATTGACGGCGTTTGATTCAAAGCGGCGGTTGTGTGTTCACTTCGTGTAAATTCATTTTTGTTTGTAATATATCTTTTTATTCTTCTTTTCTTTTCTTTTCTTACGTTGAACTACAAGTACGCACTCCGTAGTCGGAGTTTAGTACTGTCAGCCTCCGTCCATACAGAGCGTCATTATTACTGTGAAAGATGCAAATTTCCATAATGGACTGAGATCACACTGTAATTCGAATTAAATAAATATGTTTTATAGGTAAATTTAAGTATTAGTCTACATTCTCATTCAAACGTCTTTCCCTTGTGGGCTATTTGGATTGGCTAATTGGATTGAGTTAATTGACTGATCGGACTGGAATTGGTGGGAAGCTAACATAACTGTCTGACTGACTTACTGGCTAACCTACTACCATTATCAAAACAATGTCCTCTAATGTACCACGATACGACACCTGTGGTCAGACGGCTGCGCACACTTCCTGTGTATCCAATGCACCAAAGCTCAAAAAGTCTACCTTTTAGGCGGCCAAGACTCGTCGACCGGACTGCATCTGTTATTTAAAAAAAGCCTTCATACATTCAATGCCTGTCATTCTTGACATCCGTCACAGCACCTCGTCGCTCAGTCGAGGCGCATCGCGTGTGATAAGTAATAAGCGTACTTCATACTAACGGTCTGTTAACTTCTTTGTTAATTTTATTGAGGCGAAAAATTCTAGTTGAGTAATTTTGCTATTTGAAACTTGGACTTAATCTAGATTTGAACATTTAAAACTGCCATCGTGCTACTTTTTAATTAGATATAAGATCAGTGGAATTTAGATATAAGATCAGTGATCTTTCTTTAGTTTAAATTTTCTCTTCCAAAACTGCCAATTGCGGGATATAGCAAAAGTCTATAAAAAATCTTTAGAATACCTACTAAATTCGTGTAACGCGTGAAACATACAATATTATTTTTACGGTTAACTTAGAGAACGGAGCTACGAGTCGCTAATAAATATTTATGTCAATTCCTATTATTATTATAATCTGTGGAATGAAATGAACAACACCTATTATTTGACAATTGACAAAGCTTATAAAAATTCGCAAAAACTCAAAATTAAATATTATTATTCAAGTTAAGGAGTTATATAGTATTTTTTTTAAAGCACACATATTTATTATTGACAATGATATATGACATACATTTTATATTATTTATATAACACGACTATATGTAACATCCGAGTGCTGTCAACAGTGACAGGTATGCCGTCGAGGGATATTCTTCTTCATCATTAATCTCTTTCGTTCAACCATATTCGTAATAATACATGTTAGAATACCTTATTATAACAGTATTTGGTTCTATAATAGCTAGTGTAATATTAGCAATAATGATTTGGCCAAATAGATGTTCTATCTTATTTTTGGTCTAGGGTCAAATCTAGATTTTTTTCTTATCTTTCTATATAGGTACATACAAACTATTATAATGATGGTGAAGGTACTTAAATCGACAGTGAAGTCACAGGTCACTTAAATTCAAAATATTTATTATTATTACGAGAGCGAGGAGATCCTCGCTCTCGTCACGAGACAAAAATTCCGCTCAACACACAATAGTATTGAAAAATAGAATAAATAGAATAACATCCAATGTAAATGTAAAAACAGATTTTGAAGTTAAAATGATATAGTTTTTTCTATAAACTTAAATTCATCTTATCCACCATCCTATCCTCGTCGCGGTCACAGAGCATCGCGTGTGACGTACACAAGCGCCGCACTAACGGTACACAATGCTATAAATATATCAAATGATTACTGTAGGATCTGTATTTAATGAGGCTTTTTTATCGATTTTCATACAAAAAAAAATAATCGAATTACGTACCGAGTTTCGATCACATAATGGATTTAATATGAAATTAGGTAATCGATATCAGTTACGATTACAATTGTAATGTGAAAGTATGCCTATATGTATGTTTATTATTTATTGTTTATTTAATTATTATTTTTTTGCTTGCTGTATCCCGCACATAACAGGGTAAGCGGAAGGTACTTAGTGTTACGACACTCTGTTTCTTATAAGACACTTCCGTTCTCCACTATCTACTGGACTGCATCCTTGAGTGTACATACCCTGTTATTAAGACTCCGCTGTTTATATGTCCGTCTGTCACCAGGCTGTCTCTCTCAGGAACCGTGATAGTTAAAGAGTTGAAATTTTACCTGGTGGTGTATTTTTATTACCGCTGTAACAATAAATACAAAAAACAGAAAAATATGAATATCTTATTAACATGACTTTTTCGCAAGCTGTGAAGTATAAGGTTGTCGTAAGTCCGGACTCGTACTTGATCGGTTTGTTTTTCTTTCGGAGTCATCCAGTTTGACCATCTACGTAAACACTGTTATAATGTAGTCTCAGCGAGAGATATTTAATTATATAGTTATTAACTGACGACGAACATTATTATAAGCTATTACAAACTTTGCCATCCTGATAAAATTATAAATGTAAACGTATGTGATTATCGATGTTTGTTCCATTTTAACGCAAAAGCTACTGAACTGATTTAGATGAAACCTTACAATAATATAGCTTATACACCAGAATAGCTCTTAGGTTACAATTTATGTAAAGATTTCGTTTAATTCGGCCACGTTCGGCTCCGATTGTAAATAAAACAATGCCACTTCAAAATTAACAATATAATTTCAAAGTTAAATTCCAAAAGCAAAAAAAACATTGAAAATATATTAGTTAATCATGCACTTGTAAAAATTGTCCCATATCGGACAAGAATCCCTCAAAATCGGGCGGTTGGTCGACGGCAGGGTTTTTCGCAGATACCAGAACGCGATGCCGCGGGTAATGTCATACCGGCGTGGAAGAGGCAGATGATGGCACGGAGAGCGGCGGAGAAAGCAAGGAAGGATTTAGAAAGAGAGTTGGCTGGTGAGGCGGAAAGGAGGCGAGCTGCAGCTGTACCAGCTTGGAAAAGACAGCTGTTAGCTAGGCGGGAGGAAGCTGAGAATCGTTTGAGGTTAGTATTGAAAAATACGTCTTGAAATATTTACAAAGTAAACATGCTTTTATGTGTGCTTATTTAAATACTTTTAAACCTCAATTATGTTAACTTTTTTTATGTGTAGTTCTTATGGCCCTAATATATAAATATCAATAGCCATATGAAATAAAGTTGTTTCTGAAGAATCCATATAGTTAGAACATTCTAAAATAAGAAAAAAAATTGACGACTTTTTTCTCATATTCCAGACAATCCCTCTACACACCAAAAGTGGAAGAACCAAGTGACATGATGAAGCAGAATGGCTCCTGGCGCGCGTACCCGAGCGGCACGCAGCGCGCTGTCTCCATAGACAACATCTCGCTGTGCTACGACGCGCCCGCGCAGCCGACGCGCGCGCCCTCGGAGGCCAAGCTATCTACGGAACATTGCAATGGTATGTATACAAAATTGAGAGGTTGTCTCATGATTTTAATAGGAATACGATATTTTAAATCTGTTTCCAAAAGAACATGCCCACGGTGAAGCTTTACATTGATGTTAATTTTTGTGGGAATCGGATCAGTACTTTTACTGTGATGCTGCTTCAAAAAATTTATTACCAAACGGTTAAGAGCTTCGCTTACGCACGCTCAGCTCAATTAAAACAAAAAAAATTGCTAAAAATGAAAAAGTGATTTCTACAAACAAAATAATTAACAAAATTATCATTGTAAAATAAAACGCCATTTGTTATGGATGATGCACGCAACGCAAATGAAATGAACAACACCGCACACGCTTTATTCAAAAAACTGAGTCGTAGGTGTTGGCAGCAACGATTAGTTCAAAAAGATAAATTTCGTTCAACTGCATTTTGCAAACAATAACTGTAAGGTGTTTTTATTTCCAGGTCACATGACATCAAACGGTCATCACGAAGAAGCAAAAGAAGAAGAAAGCGCTAAAATCATCCCCTGGCGAGCTCAATTACGTAAAACCAACAGCAAGCTTAATTTACTTGAATAGAATAGTTAGAGTAGTCAACGTAGCTTGGTAAGGAAAGTGAAGTACTTACATCGACGTAATAAAATATATACATTATATTTTTTTTGTGAAATATACAGATTATATTTTATGCGTTCGTTTAATTCTAACTTTAATTACTTGATGGCTTAAGAGTTGCCGCATGTTTAAATTATCTATATTGTCCATAAAATGTAAATTTTCAAATATTTTAAAATGGTATATTTAATAGATTATCTGTATTCAAAAACGATAATAACAATTCTTTATATGTATAATTCAGAACTTATCTGTCACCACATTAAATAATAAATTATCTGTGTCTCAATTTACGCGGCAAATTTTAAGTCTTCATTTCGATTCGACATTTTCGACTTACTGGATTAGCTATCGAGGATAATTTTTATGCCTTAGTCCAAACTAAAGTGTGAAAATTATAAAATTTCCTTATAGTTAATGAACAACTGTTTATTTAGTAATTAGTGATCACTGAACAAAGATTCCGAGATTTTCTACTTTTATACTGTAACATAATAAATATGTAAAAATGTAAATCTTACTTGTACTTGTATAATCGTGGAAATTTAATTCGTGTAGTCGTAAATTTTCCATTTTTTTGTCATTATAATATTTAATAGTAGTTACTAAAATATAAGTGATATATAGTTGCAATATTCGTTTTAAGCATAACAGCTTCGCTACAATACGATCATTAGAATCTATAATTGGATAAGTATAAGTTGTGTTGTTAATAAAAACAGTTGCTTAATTTTGTTGTTTTATTGCTTTTGTTGTCAGAAATCTTGGTTATGTATAAAAATAATCAAATATAAATAATAATAACATAAATGTCGATACCAATATATCATAATCATAAATATTTTTTTTAATGAAGCACCACAAGCATCCTTTTATGTATAGCTTCAGTTCCGACCCTAGTGCTAAGATACTCCCACTTAGGGGGAAACTAGGGCGTGGGGAACCTTTGTGTAAAAATCTCATATATTAGGAAATTAATATAAGACTAAATACCACTATCTCAATACACATTAGAAACAACTACTTAGATGATTGTTTTTTGATTTAATGATAAGTTTTATTTGATTAGTTACTCAAATGTTAAATTAAAATAACATACTTTTTCAATTATGCATCCTGAGATATCATTTACAAAAATAATAATATTATTGTAAATACAAAAAACAACTTGCTCTTGAGAAATCATTCAAAAACCAACGAAAAGACAATAAAATATTATTATGTTACTTTTACAGTTTGAGCATTTTTATAACATCGTAAAACAAAGAAACGTAGACCGTTTTGAATAAATTGAGATTAGTTTATTTACAACGTTACGAAAGTAGTTTAAAAAGGCAAAATATGTTCTGTTTTATGAAATGTTTATTACAAATCTTTATATTTTATACATTTTCGTGTGCTATAGTGACAGCCACTGTGATTAAAGGTCAATTGCCAGAACCGATTATATTGTCCAAACTATTTAAAGATTTTTTACAACCCGTAGTAACTACTTTGGTAATAGAAAACCCTCATTTTCGTACAAAAAACTCAGAAGTCGATAATATTATAGAAGCGAAAATTGCTGAATTAAAAAACTATTTGCATGACAATGAAGCACTGGATAAAGATCTTGAAGATAAAGACGATACAACTATTATAGAATTTCTACCTAAAACAGAACCAGATCGAAATAAAAGTGTTACTGATGACCATTTGAAAAAGAATCTTAAGAAATTTAAGAAAATGAGGGCAAAAATCGAAAAAGCTCTTAAAAAAGAATCTATATCTGACAAAACTAAACATCTTGTATTCAAAACGTTTGATTATTTATTAAAAACTATGTCAGGAAGCCAGTGTAAGTGGAAAAGGAACTTGCGCGCTAAGAACACAGACGAACCGTACGCAATAGCAAATAGGTGGAATAAAGGCTTACACGAAATAAAAACAGTGCTATTTGAATTATTTTCAAACAAAAATATACGACGCGCTGACGTTTCGAATATTCTTGACAACATTCAACTTTTATTTAACAATGTAGCGGTTGATATTGAAACTATTTCTAAAAAATACAAAATACAATGTGAATTTATTCCTAAAAACAACAATGTTTTGAGGAACGCGGAACAAACCGATATGGAGGATGATAAATGTGCGAATCTAGTTATATGTTCCAACGAATTAAGAGAGTTCATGTACAGTTTATACACAACTCTTAACGACACAGCGATAAATGTGATAGGAAATTACATAGAAATGTATATTCGAGATGTTATTGTAGATGGTCGCAATGAATCGTCTCTTGTTGACATTATAAGAAAAGTTATTCAGAAATTAGAAATTAATGTTGAAGACATATTTATCAAAGAAACACGAAAATTTCAACTTGATATTGAAAAAAAAGTGGATCTTAATGTCAAACACTTGTCACGTTACGTCAAACACATTGTCAAAAATGTCAAAAGCACTGCCAATGTCGTATTAGCGTCTGAGCTAGGGTACACAGATAAAATAAACAAAATAATCAAAGACGATATTAATATCAATATGGAGGTGGAGTTAGGGAACTTAGAAAGGGAGTTTGTTACAAAAATATGTACCATATTTCATATTTGTAATAGTAAATATAAAGGTCGGCGGAACTTTTTAGATAAACTGAAAAATAATTTATTTGTAGAAGTGGCGTTAACTGTGGAAGATGTGGACTCCCAGAGTATTGATGATGGCAGAAAAAAAATTCCTACTTCGTTATATTTTAATATTACTCGAACTACACCTGCATAAGATATTATAATAATGTTGTAAGTACTATAAACAAGTGAATTGGTACAATATGATAAATGTGAATTCTTTCAAATTATTTATGATGAAATTTTTTTTATGAATTCTTGAATAAAAAACATAATCGTGAACTTATTATAGATGAGAAATCGATGTTTTATTAGACTTATACATAACGACATTAAAGTATATAATCACTTGTTAAAGCATAAATAACGATAGCATGTGTTCTGTGCAAAACAATTTATTATTTATATTTACTAAATACATCACTTATATATTAGTAATTGTAATACATTCATCTAAAATCAATAAAAAAATTAATGTTCACTTACTTTATAAAGAAACAAGAAATAAAAAACTAAGATTATTTTACTCATACAACCGCACTGAGCCATTCTTCAATAAAATTTAAGAGACATTATATTGGCATATAATTTTTTATTCCAATTTAATATGAATTAAACATTAACAGTTGTATCTGAGTTTGGCTTCTATATCTTTATCGTTAATATGCGTCAGTATAAATAATAGGAAAATGTTGTATTCTTCCACTGGACCAGGCAATAGTCAAACACGCACCGTCTGTAAAGTTTTGTTGGAACGCCATAGTTGAGGGTACTTCGCTTTCTATGCCACTGATGAAACAGCTGAAATAGAAATTAATGAATAAATTAAAATCTCAGAATCAGACTCGATAACATGTTGTAATTTGAGTATAAACAAAATATATGTTGAAAATAAAATTGTGTATAATGTTGTTTTTTTAATCTACATATTTCTAAGTGACACTACAAAAAATCCTTATACATAATGATGTATGATCATTTTTAATTAAGAATTTCTTTTAACGCTGATATGAAACTTTATAGACAGAAGATAGAATTAAGACCTGCTTGCTGTTTTAAGACACTGTATTACCCACTTTTCGCAGAATTTTGGAAGCACTGCGTGTTGAGTGGCGGAACTCAACGCTGCGGCTTGCTTAGTTACCAGACTAAGAAAAATAAAATATTAAATATTTCAATTTCTCCAGTGGGAATTGAATCCACAACCTACCTGCCTGTCAAAAGAAGTAGTTTTAGTTTTTTCAAATAAAAAAGGGCATTTAATGTTTGTATTGAAATAAATAGCAGAAATAAAAAGCAACATGTTTTAAAATTGTTTGTGTATGCATATCTGTATGAAAAAAAAAAATGCTTTACCATTTTAAATGAATACTACGATTGTAATTCCAATATCAACTTTGAAACATCTTAAAATATTTTCAGTTTTCAGGGAACAAGAGAAAATAGAGCATTCAGTTCCACCAATGTATTATAAAAAACTAATCTCTGGTCAAACAAAATAACAATGTCACTAAAATTAACTTAAATATCCTTTAATGGATCTCACCAAGGCGTAACACTGAGTTGCATCATCAATTGAGTAGTACAGAACACAGCTATCAAATGTGATTCTTCAAACAAAATGGCCAAGTATCTTCCGGAAGGATCCCAACACATGTCTAATATTGGTCCTCCCACAGAATCTCCGGAGGGTAGTTCCACTTTTGTTACATCCAGGACTGACTTGGCTTTGCTTGTTTTTGCTCCTGTAAAAAAATATAGACAAAACGATTACTTCTACAAACTGAAAATATAGTCCGTCCGTTCAGCAAATTCAGACTTAGCTTAGCCAGAGCTCTTTCATCTGATACCTCATTTGAACTAAGTGGCTTTAATACCAAATTTTGCCCCCTTTTAAGGATATAATTTTTAGGATTTAACTAGTTTTCAGATTTTTTTTCTAAAAACTAGTTAAAGAAGTACTAGTTACAGTTCCGAAATATGCTGCCTAATTTCATAATTCTACGTTAACTATTCATTTTGATTCCCTTTATAGGTTAGGCTTTTATTTTTAAGATTTAACCACAAATGTATAGTTTCATATTTTTTACTAAACAAGTACTAGTTGTAGATATATATATTTGATTTATATTGAGGATAAAATTATATAATACATTGAGGCCAGTCATGGCAAAGGGGCACAAAGTATGTGTGTGTGTGTGCAGTAAACGTGACTGGTTGTATCCCTATTTGAGGAAGTGAAACATATATACAATTCTATTTTCATTACTTCGCTCTGGTATTACAGAAATAATTAACATACCATTCAAGAGTCCACTATTATTAAGTGCATACACCGTAGGTTCACTTTTAGCAGCAAACAGCACCATGTCACCAGGTCCCCAGCATGCTGCTACTACACGACAGCCGCGCGCACACCATCGTTCTGGTGTCCAGGTTTGGGTGTCCCACATTCTGTATAAACACGAAATGGATATATAAGGAATATTGTTTATACATAATACATACTTATGAAAGAAAAATGCTTCTTATATATTTTCTAAAAATATATTCTTTTCTTTTTTTTTTTCTCACAAGCAGTTTTCTTTCATAAGTGTGGAATAACACTTTAAAAATGTAAATAATATTTAATAAATAGCATTCTTTCTTGCCAAATGATAATTCTGAGCAATTATCTTCTGATAGTGAAAATTTGAAAAAATCTCCCTACAGCTACAGCTGGCAACAATAATTTGTTGAAAAAAGCATATAAGAATGGTTTCTAAAGAGGCAGTTTCAAACCTTAAATCTTAAAATTTTTATGTTTTCTAAAAAGTGGAATTAATACTGCTTTAGCACAATGTTTAACACTCCAAGATACATAAAAAATAAAGATCTAGAATATCTTAAGAAGAACCTAAGTGGTAATGTAGTGTTGTAAAAGTACAAAAAAAATAAAAAGATTATAATCAACATGGTTGTGAGTTTGATATCTACTAAAAGAAATTTAAATTGTTGTAATTTTATTTTGATGATATAAGAATGTGGTGTTTAATTCTACCATTTAGGATGTAGTCCCAAGTAATTCAAGTTGTTAAGATTCTTTACCTGTTGAAAATTTTACTGTCTTGTTAGTTAGTAATTGTTAGTGATCATAAAATCTACACAATATTTGCATGTTGAAGGTTAAAGCTTTCATTTGCTTCTTTTTATAATTTTAAGCACCATTAGCGTTCAATTATTTGTATGAGATTGTTATGTTTTTATCTCGTCTAATGATTTTTTTTGCTGGTAAATTTATTTTCTATATGAAAGAAATTGTTTTTTTCTATATGTAAAATTGCATATTGTGGTTAAACAAACCTAAATATAATAGAAGATGTTGCGGCAAATATTTTAGAAGCAGTAAGAGACCATCTAGCAAATACAATTCCTCCGCCTGCCACTCTTCTCAATGGGATAGCAGTCTCCATAGACACATCCCATATAAGCATTGAAGTGTCAGCACCACAGCAGCTTATGAGCAGATCACCATTTGGAGACCAGCTCACATCTGTGACAGGACTATGGCCAGATCTGGAACCATTTGTATTCATTACTTAACTATTATTCAGAAGCAATTTATTAAGAAATTAAATGCCACTATTCCATAACCTTATTTTGTCAGGTAGCCAAAGCAAGGATACAAAAACAATTCACAATCATCATGTTTATGGTGAGAATCTTTACCACTGATCTACAACAGCATAAAATAAATAAATAAATTAACTATTATAGATGGTGGGTACTTAACTAATGGAGTGTTTTACCACTACAAAAAGAAAATAACTAAAAATGTATACCTTTTCAACACAACTGCATTACTTGATGATGGTTTAGTAAACATTGAATTTGGGTCCACTGTCCAAATTATAATACCTTGTTCACAACCAACAGCCAGTTCTGATGCTGAATAAGGTCTCCAACTTAATGAAGACACATGACCTTGTGCTTTACACTTCAAGGTTGACACAAAAGATACTTCCGAGCAATATACTCTAATATTATCATCAGATGTTGCTAAAGCAATTTTGGTAGTGTGAGGATGCCATGCTAAGCATTTTACAGGGGTGTTAACCCAACATCTTGTTCTTGAATATTTTGATACAATTTTGGGCCCTATATCCTTTAGATGAGGTTGCATGAAATGTCTTAGTGCAGTGAACAAATTAGCAACTTTTAAAGCGTATGATGCGGTAATAGCAACTGCCTTGCTTTCCCTATTTACATTTGGATCGGCAGCTACGCTAAGTGCCTCTAAAAACCCCTGCTTGTACCAGACACTCGTTATTTTTTTGAGCAAATTGTCTTCAACGTCGACATAGACAGATATATTTTCATCGGACAGTCTGTGGTGGTGCAAATCTTTTGTGACGTTGATTTTTGGGTGACTTTTGATCTGAAAACCAACCATTTAAATAAATTGACCTAACTTGACTATGATATTGTAACACTTCATCTTTAACCTTACCAAATTTGTAAATGTTGAAATATTTCCATATCTGATATTACCACAGCAATATACTTCGTTAACTTTACAAAAAGCTGTCTCATCTGGGCCTGGTAAATCAGGAAATCCATTAAAACTAGTCATTTTGTATCTTTTAAATAAGTAAACCACCGGTGAATGAAACAATTATTTTAAATTTGAAGTTTACTTGACAGTGACACAAACAGAATGTTTTAACTGTCATACGCCTAAAACTATATACTTTTAAGAATAAAAATGAAAAATAATTTAATAATAATTAATAATAATTTAAATAAATAATATTTTTTTAAAACTATTACATTAATTGCGTAAATTATATTTTTAATGTAATTATAATATATCAATATTCAACCCTTTCAGATCTGGCGTACACGAATGTACACGTAAAATATAAAAAAATATTTTGGTATTTATTTCACTACAAGTGCAATTGAGAACGTTTGTGTTCATATGTCCACATTATAAACTAGATTTTTTTAATAATATATATTTATCATATAATTATATGTTAATAACCCCCGGCATTTCTCTTTATTAGCTGGCTCTATATTATGGCATAATAATTATATTATTTTACAATTAAACGTGGCTTTATATAATAGAAATTTATAGATTTTTTTTATTTAATCACGCAATAATGCTTATATTATTTTTGATGGATTATTAGGGCAGTGGGGCATCGATTGATAACGCACGGATTATAAACCAAACAACAATTTAATTTAAAACATTACATGTTGCTCAAACAAAATTACAGGAAGAAGTAAGAAACAAAATTGTAGTGAAAAACAAAATGCAGAAAGAAATACAAATATAGAATACAAAAACTAAAGCGGTCAGTCAGGGTTGCCAATTTAAAAAAAAACATTTAAATTGCCATAATTCTAACAATTTTAATGTTTGATCGAAGGCGACAAACAAAAACATTTTTAAATGAACTAGCTTTTTGTATTAACTTGGTTATGTAATTTAATTTCTTATAGTAACACAACATCCCGTATGGTCTAGTGGCTAGGATACCTGGCTTTCACCCAGGAGGCTCGGGTTCGATTCCCGGTACGGGAAAAACCGTGTAGTTTTTTTTTTGTCATTATTTAAAATTTCTTTCTGTTTTATATGTAAAGATAATGTTTTCCTTGTCCTCTCCCATAAAAAAAAAGCGAGGAGACGTCTCTACGCAATGCCAAAGTGTCCCCAATAATTCGAATCTACGTTGTATGCGACTAAGTTAATTAAAAACTCCTCGTCAAATTAAAGGATTCATCTTAATAAATATTAAGATTAATACCGTCTATTATTAAGATTTTGCATAATAAAGCTATAAAGAGTATTACAATAATCTTTCTCTGCATTTTCTTACTATTACGAATTTGAAGCAAAGATAGAAGACTCTGCTTGCGTTTCAAGGTATAATAACGTGCTTGGGAAAATTTACAGCGGGTCGCCGAGATTTATTCGACGCGAGGTGACACCGGGTAATTGATTTGATTCTTCTACACGTGGAGCCTTTTATATATATTGAAAGTATACATACATATGGAGGTGCTACAAGTATAAATTGTTGTGAGACTGAGTACTGTTTTTATCAGCTTCATGCTGTATCCCGCAGCAGGGTAGGCAGAGGGAACCTAATGTTAAGAGGCATTTCGTGTTTGCCTTGACACCAAAGGGAAGAAATGAAAATATAAATTGAAATAAATATATCCATTCCTCGAGTGGGGATCGAACCCAGAACCAGTTGATTTAAAACACACACACACACACTTTGTGCCCCTGCGCTACGACTGACCTTTAAACCTACCGTCATTTTTATCCTTTTTGTATTCCTAGGTAGTAAAAAAGTAATGCTCAATTAATTTAATTAGAATTTTTTAAGGTTACGTTGTCCTGCATACAGAAAGGAGAGTAGAGTAAGCAGAGGGAATTTAGTATTAAGAAACTCGTTTTTCGTGTGACTGCGCCACGACTGGCATTAAAATGAAATTTAACAGTAATATAGTTTATACCTCAGAATACGTGTAAGCTACAATTTGTGTACACATTATTATACAATACAAGAATTCCACAAAAATTACCTGTAAAAGAAATAAAAGAAATATTTTACAAGTTTTTCTTGTTGTGGGTTCAAATGCCATTCGGGGCAATTATGACACTTGGTTTTTTACATTTTACATGTTTTAAGAAGACAACGCGTGATGTTAAGTTCTGCCATTCAACACGTAATGTTTTGAAAATTAGGCAGATCGATTGTGTGAAGAACGGAATATCTTAACGCTAAGTTCTATCTGCCTACCCTATATAGATAGCTATATACTCGCGTGAAGCATAAATTAACTTATTAAATTTATCTGTATATTAGTGAATATGTAGAAACTTTTTGCAGAATATTTTTCCAAAGTTCACGAAACGAAATCTATTAATCAGAACTTAGAAGTAATGGAGAAGAGACCATCAATAAAACGTAATTACTTGTTAGATGAGCTTCGTGATTATTTGGTAATTTGGGACAAAACTTCCTACACCTGCTGTTTAGTCAGAACTAGAAAAAGATTGATATTAGCCCCGGGATTATATTTAAGTAAAGCCATGGAATCGACGGTAATGGGTTCGATTCACACTGGGGGAATGATGTATTTCATATTTAATTTTCATCGCTCTGGTTGCGAGGCAATGCGCGGCATTGTGTTCCTTCACGCAACGTGTCAAGAATTCGGTGGAAAGTGGGGAACAGAACAATCTTAGTGGGAACGGAGTGTCTCAACACTGTGTTCCCAGGTCCCTTTTGTCTAGCCCGCTATAGCATGTAGCTAAAAATATATTTATGTATATTAAATTTCATGCAGAACAGAGGTAATATTGTGTTAACTCCGTTTCATTCATTCAATAATTAATTTGCCCGAGTGGGAATCGAACTCGCAACAAATCTGTTAAATGCGAAATATGTGGCGCAAAATCGTGGCGCAGCGGCATAGTTTTTAACTGTGCCGCTGTGGGTTGTAAAATCGATTTCCACTCGGGGAAGGAATAATTTTCATTTTCTCTCTCTCTGATCATAAGAGCTTTGTCTTGTGATCGTGGCGGTAGACTGGGATCTCAGGGCCCCCAGACCTACGACATATTAGCGAAACTGAAATTTTGAAGATTAATAGTCTAATATGAAGTTAAGCCTGTATACTCTCTAACTTGAAAGTGGGTCTTAGGGTTCGTGACGTAACGGATAAGCTCCAAGAGCGTCGCCTGAGATGGTGTGGCCACTTTGTGCGCCGGCCTAGGATACTATGTCGGATGCAAGTGCCTTGTTATGTCTGTTCCTAGAACTAGACCAACCGAAGCCAAGGAAGCGTTGGTTGGATGTCGTGATGCAGGACATGAGAACTTACGTGGTCTTACCACCCAGGAAGTAAGAAAAAAGAAGAAAAAGGCAGTAGTAGTATAGCGTTCAGTTAATGGGCAAATAAAGTCTACTATATCAGTTTAGTTATTTATTATTACCTACTTATCTAAAATATTTCTTAAAAAAATTTAACAATTTCATACACAAATGAACGGTGTCAAGAGTCGTTACAAGTTACAAGCGTGATATATTGAAATTAATTGAAAATTCACCATTAATTTTTTTACGTTCAACTTTACAGGTACTTGTATTTAATCAGCCTTATAGTTTATTAATATGAAATTTGCAATTTTTCTGGCCCTTTCCATCGTTTTATATGTAAAATGTCAAAGTATACCACTGGTGTCTATGGAAGTGGATACCTTTACACCATTCGTATATGACAGGATTGAAAATTTCTACAATCTTAAGGTAAAGCTTTTAAGTTCAAGTAGAAAATAAAGTTTATTCATTTGTTATCAATTTGCCGGCCATTTAGAGTCAAGTTTGATGGTAGAATCTAATACTGTGTTTTGTATGTCTGAAATGTGAAAGTAAATTATTTAAAAAAAATTGTTTCACTTTAGACTTTTTTCTGCGCGAATGTATATATTCGCATGAATTTGAGACATTGCACATCGAGTGGCGAAACTTAACGCCGCATTGTGTCTTGCTAGAGCTGGCAAATGAAATAATTCATGACATATTATTTTTCTATTTTCATAATAACCTCTGTAGTCTGTTCAGATCTCTCTTATTAAATAATTGGCAATCCAATGGGCATGATGGATATCCCGTCGCTTTAATAGGTCCTCTCTAGATTTCTCCTCTCCCATAAAAAAAAAACGTATATAAATCACAGAGGTAGGGCTATATACTAATGATTTTTTGAATAAGTGTAAATTTAATATTATCTATTATATCCTAAGGAAGGAAGATCCTAAGTTTTATTTTATATTTATATATATCTATATAGGGAATAGTTCGCGGCTTCGCCAACATGGTCTCCCTAAAAAGTCTAAAGAAGTAAATGAGTTAACTATATGTTCCTTACTTGCTTCGCTATTATACATACATATTCAACGTGATCGAGTTTTTTTAAATATGAATTTCTCCTAACTGTAATTTCTACCAACTTTTATTTATTTATTGCCATTTATTTTAAGTGAAATGACGATTTCGCTAAGTATTTATTTAATTTGTTTTAAATATAATAATAATAATATTTTACATGTCAACTTTAAGTTCGAATCTAAATTAATAATTTAATAAGCGTCAAGTAACAATTGAAAAAATATTTTAAATTTATAAATATTTTATAATCTTTACAGCCAGAATTTACAAACCGGCACAAAGATAAACTTTACTTGAGAAACAGAAAGCTCGGTGTTTACCCGCAAGTGGAGTCTGGTCCGGGATCATTTAAAGCCAAATATGAGAAGCAGCCTCCCTCTTTTCTTATAAATAAATTTAAAAAGTTGCTGGAAATGAAGAAAACTATGGATGGTGAAAGCTAAAAATCTAGATTGTTTCATTACACCTTTTCTTTAATATACCTATCCTCTTTATATGGACAAGGTACATATTGCGGTAGAAGAGTGTGACAATAAGCGCGACGGTTGTGGATTTGATTCCAACTCGTGGAAACGAAATATTGAATATTTTCATTTCCTTGCTCTGGTAGCGAGTCAAAGCGCGGCGTAGAGCTTCGCCACTCATCAGACAATGCCTACATAATTCAGCAGAAAGTGGAGAACGGAAGCTTCTTAATTAAAATGGAATGTCTTAACACTAGGTTCCCAGGTTCCCACTGCTATACTATTATCATACATGATAATATTATAAAAAAAAGTTATTCAATTTTTTTTATGCCACAGACAACCAAACGTTTTACATAAATCATACATGTCAGTAAATATATATCAATTACGTTAACTAGGCCAAGATCGTTATAAATATATTAAGTGACCATATTGTTATCTTTATTATTCCGTAATTAATAAAAATGTATTTTATTTTTCTATTATTATTTAATATAATAAAAAAAAACACATCTTTTTATTATATAACTATTAATATTAACTGACGTAAATACTTTACATAATTTTAACTGTGACTTACAGCTTTACTCAATAGATGAACTATGCAACCAAAAAAAAATAAAAGTAGTTCCTGAGATTGGCGCGTACAAACAATCTCTTCAATTTTACAATATTAGATATAGAGTTTAACTTCCTCATTTTCCCACTGAGCTACTTTTTAATCACGACCTGGGCTGGGCTGGGCTGGACTGGTCTGGGCAAAACGACAAAATCCTCAGCATTTTAATCAAAACTCCAAACCAATTTATTCTCAACGGTTCTTTCTGTATTTAATCTAAAGTTCTCATTACGTATCGCGCTAAAGGACTGAGATAAGAAAATGAATTTTTAAAGGCATTATGCTGAACAAAGCGGATATAGCACTGAATCTGCATTTTACTTACAACTAATTTTGTACCGGAAAGTAGGGTGTGTACGGTTTCAACGGGACTGTCATTTCTTTTTAAAATACGCTATTGTGGCACAGCAGGACATTGTAAGCGAAACGGTTGTGGGTTCGATCACTTCAGGAAATTATATTTAATCTAGCGATTCGCCCGCTTGATTTATTGTTAAAATATTACATCTTAATTATATTACGTTTAAAAATTTTGCGTTAGTCTAGCCAGTCGTGGCGCAGGGGCACAACGAGTATAACTATAAACGCGACCGATTGTGACCGATTTCTTTGCTCTGGTGTCGAGGCAAAGGCAAAGGTGAACAGAGTGTCTAGAATCTAGTATTAAGACGCTCTGTTCCCATAAAGGTACTTCCGTTCCCCATTTTCCGCCATTGGCCTCTAAACTGTACTTGAAAAGTACAAAATTCCTATTCACTTCGTAAATAGTAAACCAAACGGGAACAAACATAAAACACATCTTTCAGTAAAGTAGGTACTCGCATTCATTTTGTACTTGCCTCTTCAAAATAATATAGAATTAGCTCGTTCATATTAAAGTCAATAGCGTTCTTTCACTAGTCGGTATTATCAAATATTTGCTGTTATAGATAGATAACCGGCATCCAGATACGTTGCAATATTTCCAATATTGTACTGCATTTTGTATACAAATTTCTGTATCGGGATTTTATTAAAAATTGTTTAAATTTTTATCCACAACGACCGCTCTTTTATTATTGGGAATATTGAAATTGAAATATTTTAGAATGAGTATGGCATTTTTTCGCATCTGTATTATGCTGGTAAACCGCTCAAGGTTTAGTGGGGAACGGAGTGACTTGACACCGAGGTTCTCTTTGCCTACCCTGCTGTGTGCGGGATAGAGCGTGAAGCTGAGTTATATCCTATACATATAATAGAACCCAAACTGATCGTTGTCTGTACATGGAAGATATATAAAAAATCAACGTAAATGAAAATGTAAACAATGATTTTTGAAACTTATGTCTGCTTGTTTGTGCGTTTTGCACGCTTATCTCAGAAATGGCTTAACTGATATAAGCACAGTTTTCTCTTAACATTTAGTTGTTGTTGAGTGCGGCTCGTTCGGTGAAGTCAATTCAATATTTTGTTTTACAAAATTCCAATAAAATAACTGTTTTATTGAATTGACGTAAATATTAGTTGTAGACAGATAGTATTATCTTTTAAATAATAATGTGAAAAATAAAGAAATAATTGTGTAGTTCAGGGTGCAGTGTGCGAGTTTGTGAGAAATAAAAAATATTTTTCGACGTAACGCTCGATGATTGTAGCTTCGATTTCAAATAATTACAATATTAAATAAGAGAAATAAATTTTATATTTTTAAATATAAATATTTGTAAAAAAAAATACATTAAAAAAACTAAAATACTCTCTTCCGAGGGTCGGACAAGGGTCCAAGCTATCGGTGGGTAGGGCTCCAGAAAGAGGAACTTTCTCACAATACGCGTCGTCTCAAGTAAAACTGCCTTCTGCATCCCGTTCCTCATCCAACAGTTAAGCGATAACCTCTTAAGATGTTGGTCTAGGCTTTTAGCTGTTAAACCGTTAACTGAAACCACTATCGGCACAATGATAATCACATTGACATCCCACATGGCGGTAATCTCATGAGCTGAGTCCAAATATTTAGATATCAAATTATTATATTGTTAACATTTACTCAGTCTGCTAGAAAAAAACGACGTTAAGTTCCGTTACTCAATACCCAATGTCTTCAAAACTAAGTGGAATCTGGGGAACGGAGTGTTCTAACACTAGGTTCCATCGACCTAACCTTCATTGGACTCCCGATTCATGGTAGTATAATGTTAGCTGATACAGTATTAATAAAATATTAAATAATTCATTGCTCGAAGTTCATTTCTGACGTATCAAAATATTGTGTTTCATAGTAGTTGGTATATACTCGTAATATTTAATAATGTGTATTTTAGATAGTTATGTATTCGATTCTTATTAAAGGCTATTTTCATAATGAAGATGCTTAGAAAATCTTAACAGCGAAAGCTTAATTAAAAATAGTAATATTGTTTAAGTAAAGATGTATAGAAGTTAAAATTAATAAAATTTTTGAAAGTACGAGTAAGTAAGTTCGAGGCAATCATTGTATAAAGCGAATATGCGATAAAAGAAAAAAAAAGATATTTAACAATAAGAAATTCCTTTATTTCTATTTGCATATAGATTTTTTAGCTTCATGCTCTTTATTACACAGCAAAGTATGCTGAACAAACTATAGTCAACTAAACTTAACTTAAACGATACTCAACTCTCTGCCTTCCTTTAATAAATTCATTTACTTTAATAAATAAACAAACAGAGAACTAGGTACACCCTACAAATAGCGCTGCAAGTGTCAGGACTGTGACACTAATGTGATTAGGGCTGCGGACTAGATGCCTTGGAATGTTAATCCACCGAACCTGACTAACTGAAATATTTAGATACACCTGGATTTAGATGCTGCTGGTCTTCCAAAGCTAAAATAAATGGATGGTGTGGAAGTTAAAATATATTAGTATATATAAAATATTTATATTATTTTTTATATTTTATTTTATAAAATATGTTTGTTTGTTTAATGTTTATCTGACTCACTTTGCAGAGTCCGATTGATTGACTAGCAGTGTTAAAAAAATGTTATGAATATATTTTGATTTCTTTTGTATTTGAAATAAGAGTAAGACTATTAGTTTTGTAGTTTACTAGTTCTCTATTCATAAAATAGCTCTTACAGTATAAAGGAACGGAAAATTAACTAGCAAATTATAAATAAGTGGGTTAGTTTACATGTAGGTAACAGATACGAAACCACAGTTATAATGTTATACAACCCTTATTGAAACCAGATATCATTTCATAATAATTACAGGTGTTTCTCCATTGTGAATATAAATAAAAATATATTATATTTGGAAGATATTATGAATATAATACCTTTCAAGAAATATTTTAAAGTTTAAATTTTTATTACATACAACTCTTCTTCATGTCAGTCGTGGTGCAGGGATACAAGCGTGTAAACGTAAACGCGACAGGTCGTAGGTTCGATTCTCAAGAGGAGATAAAATATTCAATATTTTCATTTCCTCGCCCTGGTAATGAATCAAAGCGCGGCGTTGAGCTTGCCACTATACTCGTAATGCCTCCAGAATTCGGAGGTAAGTCGGGAACGGAAGTATCCAAGTTCCCTCGACCTATCCTGCTTTGTATGGGACACAGCGTGATGCTTTCTCGTTCCTGAGTAGCTGACCGACAACAGAACAAGAAATCACTGTATGTATAAGTTATGGCATGTAGGTATGTATAGGTATGGCATGTAGGGAGCTTAGATGAAGAGGTGGTTTCTCGAAATGTCCACAAAAACGAGAAAAATCGGGCGACGACTAGTATGAAATAAATAGCAGCAAAATGATGTAACTACTGTAATTGCTACTACAAAAAATTTAAGCTTTAAATTAAAATTAAAATTTTATCAAACAATTGAACTTTTCGAAACGCATCAAATTCTATATAAATTCTATATTATCAAATACAACAAGCTTCATTTCAAATAAAACACGTTTCAACTCTATTAATTTGTCATTTATTGACATCATATTAGTATGATAATATTACGATATAGATAATATATAATATTACGAGTATAAATGTAAGTTTGTTTGTTACGCTTTCATGCTCAAACTGCTCAATCGATAATCATGAAACTTTGTAATACATATTTTTAAAGGTTTTGATAAGGACAAAGAATACTTTTGAGTAAGAATATATATATATTCAAAATATTATTCTTCGTCTATAATGTAAGAATAAGTTTTAAGGAGCGGAGTCACGTCAGTCTCTAGTATTAGTGTAATTTATATGAAATTTGACCACCAGCCGAGTTATACGACCACATTGCATTAGGTACAAATTGAATAACCGTATACGCAAATACATTGTAAAGTGCACATGTCCTGTTAGTCTATTTCAATTACATTACACTATACGTAGAGGGGATCACTTATTTAAGAGATGTGCCAAATTTATATGTTTTTAGCTTCACACTGTATCCCGCACATAGCCGGAAACCTGGGAACCTAGTGTTAACCTGTTTTATTTATATTATAAAAGTAAATTGGTACACTATTTGAGCGCGCTAATCTCTTTTTTTATTTTGGACGACGGGATTCAAGGCACAGGTGATAATAACAATAAAGGAGAACAGTGAAAGATAACCTCATCAATAAAAAATTATAAAAATCTGACTCCTGGTTGAGAAACAAAAATTTTATTAAAATCTAACTCCTGTTTTAGAAATTATTACAGACTAATTATAATTTGTAGTTTAACTATTCCACTTGTGTGATCTCTGTTTACCGAGGCGAAGTAGGAAAAGTGTCTGTATTGTTGTGGGATCAAAGAATATTTGCGGTGGAAAGGAACATATTATCATAAATTTTTCATTGCTCATCTTGGAGAAAATGGAGAACGGAGTGTCCATATATGGGATAGCAGGTGAAAAGAAAGGACGTATAAAGAAAATATTGAATAATGTGACGAATTTTTGTGTCGGAATAATTTCAATTTACTTTTCTAGTTATTATTTCTATTAAGTTTCCATTTTTCAATCTATTTTCGTCTTGTAGAATACTTCTTTTTATAGTTTTTAGGGTTCTGTACTTTTTAAGGCAAAAAGGAACTCTTATTAGATTACTTTGTTGTCCGTCTGTCTGTCTGTCAAGATCCGTTATTAATTAAAATCAGCTTTACGCTGTATCCCGCACACAGCAGGGTAGGCAGACTCTTTATTTAGACCAACATTTGGTTTTAATACCAATAATAAATAGTTCAAGGGAGGTATCATATGAAATGGGTCTGGGCGAGCTAAGCCTAATGTTTATACGGAACCCCCGGTAGATTTTTTTTAATGTACGTTTACATTTATATACATGCTCGCATACACACATGTCATTGTGTTCTGTTTATTCTTGAGAATTTTTTTAATTTATATAAAACACTAACATTTTTAAAAAATAATCCAATTATATTTAATAAATATTATTTCTTCATATTGATCTTTGCTTATTACTTCACGCGTATTTATATTTTTATTATTTTCATACATATGGCCACCGCGTTGCATTATTTTAGCCTACACTATAAGATTGAGTCCCGGGACAACCGATCTTAGTTCGGTCTCGTTCGCGTCTAAATTAAGACCGATTCGGCCTCGCGATGCGCTCGCGCACACCCACCGTCCGTTCATTAATATCTAAGCGTAGCACGTATTATATATTTTTCCATCCCGAATTTTTCGAAAATCCCGAGCTTGGGTAGCAATTGACCGTCCCGGACCCTGGAATCCCCGCCCTGGGCTCTCAAAATGGTAAGTCGACTAAAAATAGAACTCACTTTCTGCTGCCAGCTCTATGAGATGGGAAACCTAATGTAATATTTATTTCCAGTCTGTGATGTGAACCGGAATTAGAAATTTTCAAGTCCAAGAATCAATATGAAGTTCACAATTGACGTTTTGGGTATATTTTTGAAAGTAGTCGTTAGGGTAAGTTTGATTGTCACGTGGAGTAACGCTTAACCGATTTTGATAACATTTTGATAATAATATAGTAAGTGAAATAGTGAAAGGCTTCGATAAATTCGCGAATTGCAAGTGTTTTCCAGTGATCTTTACACGTAGTTAATGTCGAACCTGGTAATGTATTCAGAATATATTCGTCGGACTTAAACTTCAGAATTAATGCCCATTAATTTGATAACTTAGTTAATGGTTTTATAACTGCTGGATTTTCTTGTGATTTTTGACTGACACTTGTAAGGTAGTCATAATTTTTTTTTATTATTCATAATGGAGAATTAATATTACGATATTAGTTTTAGGCGGTAGTTGTAGATTTGATCCCGACTCGGCGAAATGAAATATTTATTTAAATTTATATCTTTATTTCTTAGCTTTGAAGCTTAGCTTAAAAAAATCATGAAATATAGTATAGCTGACTAATTAATCAACAAGTGACAACAAGATATTTTAGTTCGTTTTGTCGTATATGTCTTTTATTAAACTAAAATATATTTTCAATAGATATTATTAAAGACTCCCCTCCAGTTTGAATCAATAATAATCGTGGGCAATCCGAATCATCAGAACTGTACAAACGGCGTAATAACACTAAATTCTTTTTACTTTCTTTAAGCTTAAGCGGTGAGAGTTTAGTGTCAAGACACTCCTTTCTTCATTTCCTACTAGAATTACAAAGAATAATAATAATAAAAAAAAATTAAATTCTGTTATTAATATCATAAATAAATACATAATTCACATAATTAGAAGCATATCTTAGTAGACGACAGTTTAGTGATATTTATATTTGTGCGCGTACGCTTTGGTGCACGGTCGAAGCTAGGCCTTGTAACCAAAATGTTTGCCCTAGAGTCTAATCCTATAGATATAGTATGGCGAAATTCAAAATATATCTTAAGAAAGATATATTTCTTACGTTTCGGAAACCAAAAAGACTTGCTTACTTACTTACTCATTCCATGAACGGTGACTACAGTGTGTACAGTCAGACTACTCCCACGGCACCACGGGTTTTAAAATAAAGAATACATCATAATCCGTTTATAATTGGCCGAGCTTTTCCGTTAAAAAAACACAAAAAATCGAATTGATATTTTCGCCATTTTTATAATCGGTTTAATAATCCAAACAATAAGACAGACAGACAAAAACTTTTACTTTACACTACTTCGCCCTTGAACACAACTGATAAAGCTAATTAAAAATTGAAATTTACAATTTGTTAACTCTGTTTAAATTTAAATATTTTATTATATCGGTTTATCATTACTAGCTATTTGTTAATACAATTAAATTGGGGGCTTTAAACAAAGTAGGCTTATTTTAATTACACGAGTCTAGAGTTTCAGACTTTTAAGAGTTTCATAGTGACTGTTTTAGTGATTCTACACTGAAAATATTTAGAAAATTCTACAATGTTTTCTTATAAGGTTAGCGTGGTATATAATATAGTAAGTAATTATTATTTTGGACAGCGCCTGACTATGTAGAACGGAGTGTCTTGATATTAGGTTGTCTATGTCTACTGTTGTCTATATATATGAATGTATCTATATTTTTTTCTGTATGTTTTTTTTGCTTCACGCTGTGTCTTGCAGTAGAAGCAGTAGAAGGAACCTGGGTGTTAAGATATTCCGTTCCCATTACGACACTTCTGGTCACCACTTTCTGCCGGATTTCGGAGGCAGTGCGTGTTGAGTGGCGGTACGCCGTGGTTTTGCCTCGTCGCCAGACCAGACATGCAAAATATGAAAATCATAAATATTTCATATCTCCGAGTGGGAATCGAACCAACAACCGGCCGCGTTTACGTTCACAATCGGACGCAGTGTCGTTGTCCCCCTAACGGCCTTCGTTACATTATAAATATAACGATGAAAATATAGAAATCATAAAGTAACTAACTTCAAATATTAGAATTACATAATAAAAATACTTATTTTGTTTATTCCAAGTGTACTATTGGCAAGTGGCCATACTCTGTTACGTCAATTTTAAACGATTTGTTTATTCGAGCCGGCTAACGGGGCAGAGTAGAGTAGAGAGAATAAAATTAATATTTACTTTTTTTAGCTTCACAATGTATCCGGTACATAGTTGGATAGGCAGTGGGACCTAGACTACCTGTGCCCGTATCCTTTCTTTGGTCGAATTTTCTGTGCGGGTTACAGCGTGAAAATAAAAAAAAACACATATACATTTGCATTATTGGTTAAAAATAACACGGTCATATTCAACGTAATTTTTGATCATAATTTTAATTAACATTAGCTTTCATCTCATCAGGTAATTAAGTTGATTAAGCAACAGTGAATGTACAACAAACAAAGTAATTAGATTACATTTATATTATATATATATACAAATGCATGTGTGTGATATCAAAATAACCGTGTTTGTCCGGGCTAATCTCTGGAACCGCTGAAACGATTTTTATTAAACTTTCACTGACTTGAATAAATGTCAAGGCATAAAGCGTAGCGTCGAGTTACGCCACGCCACACACAGTGCCTACGATTCAGCAGAAAGCGGAGAGTGGAATGTCTTTACATTAGGCTCCCTCTGCCTATCCTGCTCCATGCGGGATAAAGTGTGGAGTAAAAAAGCCCAGGTCCAGTAGAAATACAGCTTTCACCATTGCCGTAAATTCATCCATTATAAATCTCATCCAAGTAGCCCACTGTACCCTCATATGAAAAAAAAAACCAGTAAGTAATATTATCGTGTCACTAAGTAGGTATTTGATATTTCACTTTGGTATATCTTGTTGATTGTATATTATGTATGTTATATATACCAGTGTATATGCATTTACTGCGGCATATACGCTGCCTATTCAAAGAGCTGTCTATTGGGAGTTGTGAGAACATACGTAATGGAAATACATTATGTCGTTTTATTATTTATGATTTTTAACATATTAATATAAATCAGATTTTTCATCAGAGTTTTCATATTAAAGAGAGTTTATACATACAATCAGAGTTTTGATACTAAAGAGGCTGCCGTGGTGCAGCGGCACAAGGGTGTGACTGTAACGCGACGGTACTAAATACGAAAATACGGCGGAAAGTAGGGAACAGAGGTAAGGGAATATTAACATACATTTTGAAGGATACGTAGGACATCGTTGATATCGATATCTGACGCGCTTGAATGTGTCCATGGAACCGTTTTCTTTATTCTATGACGCTTGAGTAAATCCCGATTTTGCATAATTAACTCTGCTACTATTTTTGTTTCCTTATTTTAAAAAAACAATACGTATGTATTACACATGCCCACCACTTTTTTTCTTAGCTTCAGGTTATATTTTCCACTTAACTGGGTAGGCAGAGGGAACTTAGTGCGAAGACACTCCGATCTCCACTTTCCGCCGAATTTCCAATGCATTATGTACTATATTGCATGTTAATACAGTGTGAACCTAAAAAATTATAAAAACAATGTTATAAATATAAAAATAATTAGATATAAACAAAATATATCCACGTATATCCCTCTATATCCGTCAACCGTTGGACTGGTGTGTAAACATTTTGAAACTAAAATTCGATTTGACAAGTTGGCTCTGTACTGTGGCACCGCGCTGTGGCGAATGTACGCGTACCTACCGCCCTGAGCCGGACTCTCAATATCTGACGGTTTATTTTCACACCTTATTCACAGTTAGAAATGAAAAATAAAATTAAACTTTTTTTATTATATTTTTTTTTCAACTGAATATGTAACCTTTTTTTTGTTTCCTGCTACATTGCATGAACGACCTGGGACAGTGACATTGAGTTCCGCCTCCCAACATGCAATCTCTTGAAGAGTAGGTGGAAAGTGAGGAACGGGTTCTCATAACACTAGGTGTCTTCTCCCAACTATGTGTGGGATACACGGTAAAGCTAAAAAGAAAAGAAAATAAAACAGAGTAGAAAACTGACTAAAATATAAGTTTCAAGCAAAAAAATGGTACTTAAAATGATGGAAAATCTTCATCGCATATTACAGGCCTATTTATTATAAAACTCTACTTAATAAAATTATAATGTATCTTAAATATTACGGGAATATAGAGAAAAGTGAAGTTCCTTAAAAGTTCGCTGGAACTGCACGAGGACGTGCTCTAGTTAGTATACTTTCAGTTCGAAACTTGCTACTGAGCACACACGCTTATTATCTCGTTAAGCTTTCGTATACAATATTATGGAACTAACTATCTTTCGGTAATATTTTTTGAATAATTATAATAATAATCTTCTATGATAATATTATAATTATGTAATATATTTGGAGCCGTCGGGCACAGCACTTTGCCTTGTCCATTTCCATAAAGGAGGCTGGTCGTGGCGCAGTGGTACAAATTGTGCTGCACAATCGACTCGTTGCGGGTTCGATTCCCACTCAAGGAAAGAAAATATTTATTTATGTTTTCATTTCTTCGCTCTGGTGAAGTCAGCCGTGTGGTCCCGGCTTAGAATAGGATCACCCTGGTACTGTCGGTGTCGTAAGAGGCGACTAAAGTACGTGTGGTAGAGTCACGTCGCCGGTAATGGCAACACGCATGGGCAGACTAGACCGGATTTAATACCACCCCCGGCATTTAAAGCCGGCGTGAAGTAGTGGCTTGTGCCACTGCATTTTGCATTAGGTAATGCCGGGCCCCGGTGCCCTTCATCTCCACCTTAAAGGCTGGCAACGCACCTGTGGCACCTCTGGTGTTGCATGGGGTCGTGGGCGGCGGTGATCACTTACCATCAGGTGACTCGAACGCTCGTTTGCCTTGTCCTCTCCCATAAAAAAATAAAAAAAAAATAAGAAAAAAAACTACAAGTAACAAAGACAGATAAAGTTTAAATGAATGTGAATTTGAAATTCTTTATATTCGGTGATTTGTTTAGGGTTCCATGCTTTTGTAGCTTTGTCCACATATTTCTCAAAAACTAAGAGCTATATCGCGATGATTCTTTGTTTGCGTTGTTAAATCAAAGATATACAAATTTTCACCAAGAAATATACATTGCAGAAGCATAACAGTCTCCTTAGGTTCTAATACAGAAAATTGAATAAAATACTTACTTTTACTTTGTAAACGGCTTTGTCTTATTGCATTATAATCTCGTTAATATTTTTTACTTACAAATAGAACAAATATACGATACATATTTCTTTACATTTACATAGTTACAGTGTTGTTTCGAAGTAGTGATAAGTATAATTAAGTTTTCTATTCGTCTACTTAAGGACTCTTTTTGGCCAAAGACTGAAAAATATGCATCTTTAAATTAAAACTTTCCATCGAATTTTGCGTGTTGAGTGGCGGAACTCAACGCCGCACTTTTGAGTGATGAAACTAATTATATGGTTATATTTATTTTTTCAGATAAACAAAGTGACGTTTGCTCCACTAGTGGTGTCGACTCTGTTCATTCTTCTCACTTCTTTACTTGCCCATTGCGCGAGAAGATTGGTCCAGAAATATGTCAAGGAACCCTTTGTGAGATTACTTCTAGAAGAAGCTATTGCTGCGGCTGAGTTATGTGGATGCTGTTTTGAACTCGTTGTTGGTATGTAAAAGAGAATATCAGAGAGTATATAAAATATCCATAGTTTTTTTTTAGGTAAATACAAAATATTAAACTATGTAATCATAGTTATATTTTTAGATACACCCGTTCATTGCAGAGTAAGAGACTTGGTAATCTAGTCTAAGACACTTCTATTCTCTACTTTCTACCGAATTCTGGCGGCATTTTTTCTAGAGTAGTGGAACTCAATGCCGTGCTTTGCCTATTTCATTTTTTCGAGAGAAATCGAACTCATAATCTGTGTTCAAAAGTGCCTCTGACACTGAATCACGGGAAAATAATATATAAATATTATATGTATAAGTAAAAAGCATAATAAACTATATATTTTTAAAATATAATTTATTAAGGATTTGATGATTTTAAAAATATAATTTCCAGTTGCTGACAATTTTGGCGTAGCGACGTACGCGATTTTCCTATTCGCTCTAACCATTTGGTGGTCGTTGAACTGGGGTGATGCGTCCGCCTGTCCGTACACACACATTGAAGATGTCATTGAAGGTACATCTTGAGCTTTTTTTTTCAGCTTCACGCTATACCCCGCACACAGCAGGGTAGGCAGGTTGAACTTTTTTAGTGAAAGTACTAACAATCTTATTTATATTTGTCTTAAATTGACATTATTCTTATAACTTTAGGAACTCTTGAAAATAAACTAAAATATATATTCTTTCAACACGAGAAAAATGCACACACTTCTTTGAAAAGTACTTTCCTTGTGCTGTTAAACAAATATTGCAACAAGACACTACGTGCTCGAGGCACTAATATTTCTTGCTGTTATGACAAGAATATTTGCTCGTTCTCGGCACCGATCTTTTTGTAAAGCACCACCTGCCCCACTTTTATTATCGATCTTAAAAATTTCTGAAAATCTACGCAATTTCAACGGTGTCTGTCGATCTCTTGTATGATACTTAGATTAATTAACAGTAACTGTTGGATAAACGATGGAGTTCTTTGCAAAATTTGGCAGAATTGTCGCTTACCAAATAAAAAGAGGACTTGTTGTGTCCACCTGTAAATTTTTAGTCATTCAATTTCGCTTTTTCGCTGTCCGAATTTTGATCTGAGTATGAGATATTGACATACTAGGATCCGCCACATGCTGTCCACGCTGTGGAAGTGAAAGGTAAAAGATAGAAAATAATATTAATATATATAAAGATATATTAAACTATAAAAAATAATATATAAAGACATAGAAATAAAAAGAGATTCAATTAATCAAAATTTCAAAAACACACTTTATTATTGTCATTTCTAAATTTCCATGGAGAGATATATTCATATTTATATACACAGATTGAACCCACTACCATTTATAAATTAAATTGTCGAGCTCAACACTCAACTTTATTAGTTTCCGTAGGCTGTAACAGGACTAAAACTAAAACCAAGTTAGTTCCTCGTTTGCACGATGCGCTTTTAAACAAAGTTTTGATCCAACTAACGTTACTTCCAGGTAAAGGCGACGTACGCAAGGCAGTGTTGAAGACTTGGGCGGAGTTGGCGGGCGGTCTGCTGATCTTCAAGTACGTACAGATGTACTGGGCGTTGGAGATCTCTGAAACTCATAAGAATAAGGCCTTCGAGGACTGTACGGCTGATTTACAGGTGATATTTTAGCTTTTTGTTTTTGATTGGATTTTTGATATTTTATTAGGGTTTTTAGGCAGGAAGAGACAAAACTTTTATCACTTTCTTACCGCTAAAAAGCACATAGCGATATATATTCATATATTTATTTTATAGTTTTACATCATCATAAGGAGAAGAATCCAGATATGTTAAAATTTAATCTTTTCTTAACACATTCTGTCAGTTTGTCATTAACAATATTAATGTATATATTTTATCCTTGTGTATGGTTGTATCGAAAATAAGAATAAATTGTAAAGGTTTGCCAATACAAAGTGAAAATACTTTAAATATTGCAATATATTAATTTAATACAATTACGGTAGTTTTTACTGAAATAACTGCTCATTTTGATATAGTGAAGAGCTTTTGAAACTGTTGTGGCAGTCGTTCGTCATTTCAATTATTATTTAAAGGTTGAATGTATTCAAATTATTATATATTCATATAATTTGATTGATTGTGGAACAATTGGGGTGTACTTAATAAAATGTCATATTTTAAGTTATTATATATATTAGGTATTATTATTAATAATAATAATAAAGCCTTTATCCAGATTATAAAAAGTGAATTTACAATATGAAGATTTTTTTTTCTGTTAGATTAATCTGTTTGCCCTATTTTGACAAGGGCCTCCTGTCCTTGGCGGTTTTAGGCCATAACGGATCCGCAGTGGCTTTTATTTCATCCTCCCTATCTTTTAAATTGTTTACCGCGTTTCTTCTTCTGGTTCCTAGGATACCACTCGATCATGGCATTAGTCACTATTTAATTTTGATTTTGGTTAAAGAAAGTGAGGTATTGATTTTTGCAGCTAAATCGTGACGTCTATTAAATTTACTGAAAAATTGGGACCAGAGTGATATATCAAGTTTTCTTAGCTTTTCCACCAAAATCTTAGTGCTTAAAGCCCAACTGCTCCAAAACGCTTTTTATTTTTAGCTTCTATGACACGCAGGACAGAGGGAAAGAATATAGTGTCTAGACAATTCATACTCCAATGTCCGCCGCATTTTCAAGACATTATGTGTTGAGCTGCGCTTTGTCTTGAATTGAAAATAAATTATTCTCCGATTAGGAAACGAACCCATAACCCCCGTGTTTTAGTTAGCCATAAACACGGTGGCCGCGGTGACACATCGGTCTCAAATAATATTATTTCTGAATCTAAATTGAAAAAATGCATAGAGTTTACTTTCATATTGATATTATTTTGAAAAATTTTATGAAAACCATATACTTACAAATTGAAGACATATTTCAGCATATATTTTATCCCTATACATACTCGTAATATGAAACAAAGTTACAATTCTACATTCAAGAGAAAAGACGTGCTTTAACTTTTTAGTTTACGTTACGGATCTTAACGATCTTAACTAACAGACAGAGTAGACCAAGGGGAAGCTCGTAAAAATTATATTTGTATAATACAAGCAAACTGCAATAAAAGAAACTAAAAAAAAGTTATAGCTAGCTGTGTTTCGTACTAAACTCGACGAGTAATACTAAAAATCGCATATACAATACTATAACACCCTATAGATCCGATCGACACTCAATTATTATAATAATTTCCTCGCGCCCTAAATGCAAATCGAAGGAACTCACTCCTACGGTTGTTACTGGGGCGCCATAGCATCGTCCTCTCCAGACAAGGCACCATCTACTTGGATGGCAGCACTAGAGTCCGTCAGGGTACAGAGCAATTAACCTGATAGAGTAATTGTGTTCGGTTTCTATTAAAATTGCTTTTAAATAAATAGTAGTTGGTGAGTGCGGTGGCGGTGATGGTCACTACTGTATTTTATTTGTAAAAATTTTGCACTGAAAGGTACCAGCCTTATACGGTGCTGTGGTGGAAGGTGTGGCAACCTGCCTCTGCAGATTAGCATCCAGATCTCTGAGCGACCTGAACCCGAGATATGCGACAGCTATTGATTCTTTTATTGGCACTTCACTTGTCGTTGCTGGTAAGTCATTTTTTAAATTCTTGTTAGGCTTAGTTTTTGGAAGCATAAGTTTGTTGAGAAAAAAATATATATATTAAATTAAGTTAACCCCTACACTTAGGTTGCTGTATATAGCGTGCTTGTGCTGTATACAGCGTGAAGATTATAAGAAAGGAAAATATATAATATATTGTATTTTACATTTTGAAATTAATGTCTTTATATATTGTCTTAAGTAGATTTGCTTTAATGCACTTTTCACTTTTATATACATCATAGAACGATCAACATAAATTTGTAAAGATCTTTTTTTTTATTTGTAAATTATAGTTAAATTTTTGCTTTTTTTAATATATTTCATTAATTAATATGCATGGTAAGAAGGTTCACGCATGTTTCACAAATACAAATACACTATTATATAAATATTATATTATCTGTGGTGATTGTAATATTTTTAACTATTATAATTTATCAAATTAACATCTACAAAATAAGTTGAGATAGAAAACAGAATCTTTAAAGTATTTCTAAGTAGCATGAAACAAAGTGGCATGGGGGTATGAAAGTAGGTGACTTGAATCTAAATTGCCAATCCATTCTGAAAGAAGGGTGTGAAAATAATGGTCTTAGCCTGAGTAGGAGTAAGATAAAGGTTCTGTTATTTGAAAAAAAAAAATGAACAAACTACGGAAATGCAAGATCAGTGTAAGTGGTAAGATATTAGAACAAATGAATGAAGTGGTGTATTTGGGAAGTAGAGGTGCTCAAATCTCTACTTTGTAGAAGATACGGCAGCGAAACGTGGGTAATGCAGAATAAGAATGAAAGAAATATGAATGCCGTGGAGATATCACCTATTCGAAGGATATATAGAGTCAGTTTCGTTGATCGGATCCACAATGACCAGATACAAAGAATGGCAGGTACTGGGACGTCACGGTGAGAATGAAGAAGAGCGTGCTCGGTTGGTTTAAGTACGTCGAATGAATGAGTAATGATAGAATGGCAAAATGGCAGTAAAAGAGGCAGAGGGAGACATCGGTTGATCTTTGAAAATACAGTATCACAGATCCTGAGAGAAGGTCATGTAAGAACCATGAGGACTCTCTGGAGGACATATATAAAGAGGTTGACCGTAGCGTTTGGCGCTACGTTCTCTCTCACTGCACCGCTAGGGATACAGCGAAGTGACGCTAGATGAGATTAGATAAAAAGAAACTATATGATGCTTAACTAAACTATGTGTATAATATTTTCTATGAATGTAAATATACATATATATTACCATATTAGTAATAGCATAATGCAATTCATCCAACAGTAATGTCACTTTGCAGGGGTCCTCAATAGGAATACGGTACTGACATACCGCTATGAGGACAGTAGTGCCAACGCTGATCTCAGTGTGTCTGTCTTTTGCAAAATCCATGTAGGAAAAGGTACTTGAGAAACTTTGTAACAAACTCATTTACATACATTTACACACAATAATGAGTAGTTTAGTTGAAAAAAATAATTTTGTGGCTTCACGTGTTATTCCTAGCGAGGTAGCCAGAGAGAATGGGGTATCAAACGCTTTAGTCTCTGCATATCTGTTTTCATAATTCACGCTTTTTACCTGATCTTCCAATCAATATAATTGCTATGTTGTTCTGGCAGGTCAACCGAGTTCTACCACCTGCCACTCTTACCACCTTGACCACTTAATAAATATGATGATATCGATATATTTAAAAAAAATAAATAAACAAAAATTTGCAATGTACAGTTTGCCAAGAATAAGAAAATGCTCCGAGCGTTCCGATCTTTATTGAAATAAGACCGAATGAAGTGTCCTAACTCTAGGTTTTCTCTACCTATCCTGCTATGTGCGGGATACAGCGTGAAGCTTAAATAAAAATATAGAAATAATTGATAAAAGCGATCCCTGAGCTTCAACTTATCATGTTTCTAACCGAAAATCATATATTTTTTTTTTATCAAACGCTCATATGATATGCTGTTAAAAGTTTCATCAAATTAGTTTTTAATTTGCGATTTTTTTCGATCTTTATAATGAGTTTGCTGCAGAAGTTGTGTCTATGTCGACTAATATTAAAAGATTTTCTATTAATATAAAGTCAAAATTAAATTCTAATTTTAGATAATATTTATTTAAAATATATAATATATTTTAGAAAAAATATAAATAAAATAAACTATATCTTTCTTATATCGACTACTTTCAAATTCGATGAACACCATATATATCTAAATATTAATTAAACAGAAGAAACCTAATGTTCACACTCTCTGTGCCCCAATTTAAGTCTACTTACCCAATTTAAGACTAAAAAAAGTCTTCTCACAAGAAGTACAAACTCAAAATAACCAAGTTTTGTATACAAATTCCATTTTGATTTATAAAGCATGGCTGTCCACTGTAAAATATTTTGCTTCTCGTCTTCACTTGTTAGTCTTAATGCACCTTCATTAAAATGTGCTTTAATTTGAGAAACGACGACACTGTCATTAATTGCGGAAGTATCTTTAGTTTTTTTCGAGTTTAATTGTAGTACTAGTGGTTTTTGGAATATTAAGTATTTCAATAATTATTTATAATTATTTACCTACTGAGGATGTTTCACTGGAAGCGAGACGGTTGTGGGTTCGATTTCTGTTTGGGAGGATGATATTTTCGTCGATCTGGTAACTAGACAGCGTTTCGTCGATCAAGTTTCTTAGCACTACATTTTTGAGTAGGTTAACTTTTGACACTGAGTGTAACTTTTTACGCAATTTGACGCGCATAGATAGAGAAACTAGTGTTAAGACGCTCCGTTCCCCTTCTTACTGTCTAATGAGACAGCATGATTGCATGTTATGTGGCAGAGCTCAATGCCGCGCTTTGTATAAGTAGTTAGATATAATACAAAATATAATATTCATATTTCTTATGAGATAGAAAATATTGAATTATCGACGTTAAATTATAAAATATGGAAGTAAATAATTCTCGTTTAGTAACTTATAACTAAATATCACACAAGTAGTTAAATAATATTTTTGGTTTAACATAACAATTTTCATTTTTCACAGCATTCGACTACTCCGGGGGTTACTTCAACCCTGTCTTAGCTACTTCCCTGAAAGCCGGATGTGAAGGCCACACTCTGTTGGAGCACGCTCTGGTGTACTGGCTCGGCGCCTGCGCCGGATCTGTTATATCTGTATATCTGTACAAATTACCAACGATACAGACGTATGTGAGAGGAACAACTGAAGTGAATGGTGATAGCATATGGGCTGATAAGGAAGATTAAACCTTTAGTTTTTTTTAAATTATATTTTTGCCTATTTCTGATTCTATATGTTTCCACTGAGGATTGAAGAAGTGCCTTCTAGTCACACAATGTTATAGTAAAGCCCTAATATATTATATTATAATATGTTATTATTTTTTGTATTAAGAATATAATGGAGATATAGAATACAACATATCTGAGGTAATGAGCTTTTCAAAGTAATTATATGTGCAACGTTCATTGTTGAAAATAAAACGTTTTTTATTATAATATTTCTTTTTATTTACCTTTAAATGTATACATTATGAACCATATCATGTTATAAACGATGTATGTATGTAGTTTTTAGGGTTCAGCACCTTTTAAGCGGAAAAGGAACCCTTATAACAGTTCTTATTTGTCCGTCTGTCTGTCTATCACCTGTCTATCCATTTGTCTGTCAAGACCCTTTATCTCAGGAACCTGGAATAACTCCAAAGGTATGGAGAATAAATTCAAACTATATACTTAAAAACAAGATATGGCTGTTTATGTCGCATTTCTTGCGACATATATAATAAATAGACGCTTATATATAATTTCCCTACTTTGTTCTATGTTCCATTTTGTGAAAGCATCTCTCCTATGATGTCAAAATTGTGTCCATAAACGTACATACGATATTATTTATTAGTTCATTCTCACTTTATACAAATGAAATCAATAAAAAATTAAAAATATATCCCTTAACTTATCAACACTGTAAAACCAAATTAAGTAACTGGTTCTCCTAACAACCAGCTTAACTTAACTCTAGTTAAGTTATAATAAAAATCAAAAGTAGTGCCTTCGTGTTATTTAGTGCAAACAAACTAAATAACACGAAAGACACTCGCCCACACTCACATACAAACATCCACACGTTCACTTCACATTCACACATCATCATCATCATCATCATCATCATCATCATCATCATCATCATCATCATCATCATCAGTATCAGCTTCAAAGCGAAATGTTTGTTTTTTTTTATTGTGTAATCGTTTATTTATTTTAATGTGGTTCTTATCCTTTATTTCTACTATCTGTTAATTTTTATGTACTATGATTGCTATTTTTATTATTACATTTTATTTTCTATTTCATGTTTGGTCAAAGTAAAATGTCATGTGATTTATATTGACCACATTATTATATAAATGGACGGCTGCGAGGCGGGAGTTAATAACTGTAACACAGTTACATAGTAATGCAGATATTACCAATTTCACTTACTACTGTTATGTATGAAATATTAATTTAATAAATATTATTATTATTGCGTGGGAGTTGGACACAGGTTCAACACGTAGAGGCCCCTTAGAGAATATTTTATGAGAATATTTTAGAGAATTTTTTACTGTAACGCATCAGCCGGGATCCATCTCTGGGTAACCACACCAATTTATTGTATATTAAATTTAGCATTTTTACACTAAAAAAAAAATTACCTAGCGATTTAATTAAGAATACTTAAATTGCGTGAGTAGAAATGTTATTATTATTGTGTAATTCCGTACAATCCAATAATAAATATCGGATACTAATATATATATCTAACAAGTCATTTAAAAATATAATTTGTTTTCTTAAAAGGTTTTTCTCGTAAGAGCCGCACGTGTCATTAATATAATTGCACTGCCTTTGAACACCGTTATAGGCTATATATATTTTAGAATTGAATGTACCTGATAAATAAGAGAACAGTCGTAGCGCAGGTGTGATTAAAAACGCGACGGCTTGTGGGTTCGATCCCCGGCCGAAGAAATGAAATATATTTTTAAGAGAGAAGAGAGATGATAGAGATGGTGAGTAGCATTGACTGGTAGTAAAATACAACTGTGTTCCATATTTTTTTGATAGCATTATTTTTTTTCTTTCAGCTTCACGCTGTACCCCGCACGCAGCAGGGTAGGCAGAGGGAACCTAGTGTTAAGATACTCCGTTACCGTTACTTTCTGCCGAATTCTGGAGGCATTGCGTGTTGAGTGGCAGAACTCAACGTCGCACTTTGCCTCGACACCAGAGCGAAAAAAATAGAAATATAAACGTAAATAAATATTTCAATTCCTCGAGTGGGAATCGAACCCGCAACCGTCGGGTTACAATTCTCCTAAGCATTATTTTTATAATATAATATAATATTGCAATAAAATTACTATATTAAGCTAAAATAAAATTTGACGGCCCCTCTACCAAATATGTGGTCTATGTATAACCTATAAATGTTAGAACGTACAAAAAAAATATATCTTATACACATATTATGTAGTTGAAAGCTTGAACTCAATCATGTTGCTGAGAATTTCTTACAAAGAACTCTTAATATTTTTAATGACAGCGCGTATAATAGCTGGTATAGACAAAGGAGTATTCCAGATTGAAGAAAACAACGACAGCTTACAGTTTATGAACTGTTTCAATATAATATTTGATGTTCATCAAATAAGCTACAAAAGAACTATTGTTATTTATGATGATGATGATATTCTTGATGATAGTTTAATTGATTCTTTCATGGATCTACTTATAGAAAATCAAATGCCTTTTATGGAAATAAACACAAGGGAAGATCTATTAAAACTCACTGAGGTATATGATGGTACTGTGTTAATTGTTAGTTATTTTAAAGGTTGCGAAGAAATTTTGAATGTTGATCTATCAATTTTCTATCTCAAGTTCAAGTATATTTTTGTTATTGATACATATGTAGATGAAGAATGTGTTCAAGCCCTAGAAAAAACTCTATCTCCAGTTCTTTATTATGAGATTACATTTCTTACGAGGGATCGAAATTATACTTATAAATTGGCAACGTTGATTCCTGAAATTGATGAACGTACGTGTCGTATCGCTGAAGTAGCACCAATGAAAGTTATAAACATTTGTCATAACGGTACGCTGGAAAAAAATAAGATAACCGATATATTTCCACTGAAAACTCCAAAAAACTTGAAAAAATGTAATTTTAACGTAGGAATGGCAACACTATTTCCATATTCAATGTTAGATAATAAAGAGACGTATAAAGATCTCGATCTTGTAAACGACAAAGTCTATGGCGCAGATATAGAATACATGAAAATATTTGCAAATATATTTAATGCTACATTAAAAATGTATTACATTTTTAGAGAAGAAGAAAATCCATATTTACATTTAGAATTTTTAGAATATCTGTTTAATGGAACATTAGACGCCTGCGCAGGTGGTCTCTACAGAATATATGGTCCGGTTGTAGCCTACTCTGGTATATATTCAGGACAGTCGGTAATTTGGACTTACACAGTAGAAAGAGAAATAAGGTCCTGGCAATCTTTGATTGTTAAAATAACAGGCCTATATATATTTTTCATATTTTATATAATCTACACAATACTCTGGAAACTTATGAGTACGTTTGACAATAGATCTGATTCAATTCTGGATACGCTTTTCTACGCCTGGGGAGCTTTGATGGGTACGTCGGGGTTACAGGACGCTCGATGTCTCAAGTTGAAAATTTTAAATGTCGTTTACTTGGTCATGTGTATACATTTATCATCGTATATCGGAACTCAGCTTTATTACTATCTAACTATAGAACAACCGCCGCAAACTTTTAAGACTGTGGACGAATTGGCGCTATCAGATAGAACCCCATACTTGAGGTCCCTAACTAAATATTTTATCGATGAAAAGAAACACAAGGCATTTGCCAATACATCACTCGAGTGTGAGAATTTTAAAGATTGTGAAAGGGCGATGCTAAAGCATAAAGGTTCGACTATTATAATCGACGGACAGCTTCCTCCGCTACAGGCAGCGACATCAGTCAACGACGAGGCGAGGGTCTTAGGAGTTCCTCAAGTGATACTGTTCGTTTATCATGAAATGCTTATGAGAAAGGATCATATGCTCGTGACGAAGTTCGACAAAATCGCCAGGGGGTTGTTCGAAGCTGGTATTTGTCACAAATTGTATATCGAGGCTATTGGCATCACCGTAGTAGACAAAGCTAGGATTGCGAATGAGAATATATTGTCGAACAGCTATAGTTGTGTAGTTGGCTGCCAAATTACGTTGCGGGAGTCGGCGGGGGCATTCTATATATGGATCATTGGTTCCTGTCTCTCTTTCTGTGTCTTTGTCATTGAAATTCTTTTAAAAAGAAAATTAAAGAGTAACACGATCTGAAAATAGATAATTATTATATATGGCCAATTATGAGCATTCAGTATTTGCTTATATTCCAGCACCGCTCATTCTTTGTGGAATGAACAATGCAATATTAAACACATTATCTATATACATTGTGTTTTTTTTTATATATAATATAAAAACCTAAATTAATTTATGGGAGTCGTGGGACAGTAGTACAATATTTTACACAGATTATTAATAGATTATATTTCATAATTAAGAGATTAACAGATTATATTTAAGTTAATATATTTTATTTTCCTCGCACATCAGTTATAGTTTTCATTTCACCGCAATCAACACTACGTAGATGAAACGCAGCGATCCGCAACTCAACTCCTAACGTCACAAAAATTCGACGGAAAGTGGAGGACGGAGTGTCTTGGACACAAGGTTCCCTCTCGCTACCCTTCTATACAGGATAAAGTTTATTTTAAATAGTTTTAATCAAGTAGGAAATTAAAGGAAAAAAATGTTAAAATGCCATTCAATTTTCTTGGCGCACCAGCAAATTTGTTTCTTTAGATTAAGTTTCATCAGAGATTCCAGTGTATTTGTCGGCGAAGCGTTATGTTAATTAAAATGTTGCAAAAAATGCAAACCAAAATTTTGGGTTATATTTGGATTTCATTGTAGAATTATTTTTTATACGCGATAAAGTACACATTTACATATGCAGCTCTCATGGTGTCCATATATCGCATTTTTTTATAGATCTACTTTTTCTTCCTTCGCCTTCCTACCTCGAAACTGTTCATGTTTCGAGGAAGGAAGACCAAACCACAAAGTATTTTTCAATTGGGACCAGTAACCTCGGAGATTAGGACACTCAAGCATACAATCTCTCTTTTTGTAATATTTATTAAGTTCAACTTTTTAAAATTTTTTTTACACTGTTTGTCTTCATTATACGATCCAATAATTCATTTACTTATAATTAAATTTTTCCTATCTTTCACTTACATACAGAAAACTTCAATTGTAAAATGAAACAAAACAATTTGTACGTTAGAAATGTGTAAAATACGTTTTCAATACCGAGACGGAGTAAAATCCACTGATAAAGAGTCGATGTTTTAGACTTTTCATAATATTTTCACATTTTAACGTTTCGCTTTTAAATCGAAAAATGGGAAAACGTTTATTTCGTATATTTTATTGGATAATATTTGTGTTATGTAAGTACAATTTTTTTTTTTGTATTTTCCTTTTCTTAAAATATTTTTTTACTTTCCCACTCACTTTACCCCGATTTTTGGAGGCATTGTGCGTTGAATGGCGGAACTCAACACCGCTCTTAATGGCTCATTCACTAATTCATTCAACCTCGCGGAGTAGTGGAATAGCGTATGATTGTAAGCGAAACGGTTGTGAATAACGATATAAATAAATCTTTCATTTCTTCGAGTAGGAATCGAACCTATAATCAGTCTATTTACAGTCTCAATATATACAAAATAAAGCTAAGAAATATTTACAAATCTAGCAGGTTAACACTTTAAATAAACTACCACAAACAAAGTTACGGGTGACAACAGGTAATATTTATAACCATTTGGCAAATAAACATCAATCGAATAAATGAAAAAATATATATTATTTTCTGTTTAGACCAAATTGTCGCCTATTCGGAGGGTGCAGAGCCCATCGACATTAAAATAGAGGAAGGAGGCCAAACTCAAAAAGGACCAAAGTTTATAATGATGATACCTGATAAAAAACCAATTTTATCAGGACTACATAAAAAATATTAATTTAAATAATTAAAAATTTTTCAATATTAATGTTTTGTATAAATATTTATAAATTTGGAGGCCGTTGTGCTTTAAAAGCACAAACTTACGTATACTTTATTCAACAAATTGTTTACTTTCTTCTAAAAACTACTACTTCCATTCCATTTTTATACAGACTCTTAAGTGAAATTCAGTTACTGTAGAACCAAGAATGCGACGAAATTACTAAAATATTTTTAATATAAAAATTGCAAAATAGCTATTTCGGTACGGTTAAGAATAGCTTGTTGCAAAGAAAATACTGCAGAATTAGTATTATAACGAACGTAGGTACAAAGGCATATTTGAAAATCTTTTGAGAGCAACACTTGTTTACACAATTTATAGCTACAAACTTGCATGAATTGGAGCTGGTTTCCTTGTTCTTGTATGGACAAGCTGAATATTAACAATGTAGGGTACGTTACATTTACAAACTATGTAAAGAAATGGGGCGTCTAGTTTCTTCCCGTATAGCAGGGTAGATAGAGGGAATAGGGTGTAGTCTGAAGATAGTCGGTTTTCACGCATCGCCCAATGTTCAAGATATTGCATGCTGTATGTCAGAACTGCATCCAGCGCTTAGTCTTGTCAACATACGAGTAATGATAATAATAAATTTCCCCGAGTGGTATCGAATCTACAAACTCCACATCGACCTCCACGTACAAGAACCATTCAAAGTACTTGAAAACCATTTGATTAAAAGCAAAATATTCAGATAAGTTTGGATTAAAACTATTTGCAGTGAAATGAAATGAATGCAACGGAGCGTAAACTCCATCAAAAGTTACAGAAAAGATCTCTTTGAGACCGCTTCCCAGCGTCTTAGGAACAGATGCAGATCTTGAAAGCTGGATGTCAAGTTGGTAGTTTTATTCATTCCTCGTTCTGTTCAAAATACTTATCTTTAAAATTAGTAGTGGAATAAATGTTAAATTAATTGACTTTATTGATTAATATTTTAATTTAAGTGTAAAAAAAATATAGAGGAGGAATAAAAATGACTCGAGACACGAACCCGTGTCTCTTAGAAAGGCTTCTCATTAAAATATTTAAAAAAAAAATTCCAAAAATATGGAGTCATTGCCTGTTGAGTGGCAGAACTCAACGCTGCGCTTTGCCTCGACATCAGAGCGAAGAAATGAAAATATAAATTGAAGTAAATATTTCATTTCCTCGAGTGGGAATCAAATCCACTACACATATACACTTGTGCCCGTACGCAACCACTTGTCTCAATTGTTCATATATTATATAGAGTAGGATATAGGTTTCAAAACCTTCGATTCTACTAATTTAAGTGTAAGGACTTCAAATTAACATCCAGACCCAGGAACACCCAACAGTTGAAGTTTTAACATTAGTTCAGTTAACTAAAGCGACCAGACTCCAGCTTAGTTTGGTTAACACAGCGTTTAGAGCGCAATTAAATGTTAGTTTTATACTGGGAATTACAGCATCTCGATCTGGACAAACCGGAGTGGAATAAATGTATTGCAGATGTTGTTTGGTGGTTGCGAGTTCTATTTAATCGATATAATTGTATTAAAGTACCTTGAGGCGGAGCGGCGCAGTGGCACAATCGTATGACTCTAACCGCGACGGTTATGGGTTCGATTCCCACTCAGATAAATAAGTTAATTTAGCTTCTCGCTGTATCCGGCACACAGCAGGGTAGGCAGAGGGAACCTAATGTTAAGACACTCCGTTCCCCACTTTCTGTTGAATTTTGGAGGCATTGCGTGTTGGAACTCTACGCTGCGTTTCACCTCGACACCGAATAAAAAGAAATGTAAATTTAAATAAGTATTGACTGCGGGGATCGAAGCCGCAGCCAGTCAGTTTTAGTCACACTTTGTGCCCCTCCACCACGAGTGGCTTGCTCTGTGAAATGATTGTAATTACATTATTTACATCTCCCCGCTCTGGTGTCTAGTAGAGCTCGGCGTTAAGCTCCGCCACATCATCACAACATCATTACATCATCATCACATTGTCATTTAAAAATGCAATGTATTGCATATTTTAAGAAGTAAGCAAAAATAGTAATAGTATTTTAGGAGGCGAAGTCATTGAGAGCGAGCTGAGGGTGATTTAATTAAAAGGTATTGTATTGCCGCTGTTCTCTTGGCCGCTTGGGTGCAGCTCGGAATGTCAGTAGCATTGTGTGCTCTAACCCTACCCTAGTCGAATAATACTTGCACTTTACTACTAAAGGAGTTTAAATAAAAAGAAATTAGTTTTTTCTTATTATCCGACTGCGACACAGTTCAAAAGGAGGATTGTATTTTTAGCGCGTATGTATGTATGTATGTTGATTCGTTCCCTTGTAACTGTTAAACCGAGTTTCATAAATAATTCGTTAGACATTTCTTAATGGCGCGACTGCTTTTGCAGCCGTGTTTATTATTTTTTATTTGTTTTTATATTGTTATTTTTCAACAGTAATAATTAACCCTACCTACTCTCTGTGCTGTGTGCTGGATACAGCGTGAAGCTGATTTTATTTAATTTTCCGAGTCGGAATAGAACCCATAACCATCGCGTTTATAGTCATACATTTGTACCACTTGTGAGTAGGATATATAATATAATAATTAGCTCCATAGATTACTATTTCCACCAAAGAATAACAAATATATTTAAATTATTTTCTTTCCTACCGTATAAAACATCATAGCCCCCATATTACGATACAATGTTACACACAGTCGGATTCAGTTCTCAAGGGCTGAAGGGCTGAAGGCACCTTAATCGGCTAAATGAATATAGCCTCGTTTACGTCATGGTGAATAGCCATTGATTATTCACCTTCCTAGTGCTGTATTTTTTACTTTAGAATTGCAATATATTTATAATTATTTTTAGAACATATTAAGGTTATATAATATATAACAATTGATTCACATTTTATCCTATTGATAATGTTATATAAAATGTGAATATTTGAATGCTTGTTCCACTTCACGGAGGAACTGCTGAACGGATTTAGATGAAACTTTATAGCTGATTAGCTCATTAGTAAAGGATTTTTTTTTAATTTGGCATATAATCATAACATTATGAATATTAAAATAAAAAAATATTTGATTTAATCTTTTAGAATGAATATTAAAAACTTTATTTCGACCTTTTCCATACGCTGTAAAAAATAAAACTTGTTTTAGCCCATTAATTAACCCAAAGTATGACAAAACCGTTCTTGAGATTTCTTCAAATTTAACAACAAAATTAGATAATAGACATAGGCGTTTCATTAAAACTTCAGCGCGATCGACAAAGAGGGGATCGCTCGCAAAGAGAAGTCTAGATGACTCTTAATAATAGAATGGTAAAAAGTAAGATTGCTTTATTGAATAAATTATACATATTTTTACAGTTGGTTGTCCATGAAAAAGGTATTGTACAAGATTTTTGTACAAATTTAAAGTTTTTATGTAAATTTGTAATTTTCTTGACTATCGTAACTCAATTGTAGATGTTCTAAATGCTTACTATGATTGTTAGTTCCATTATCGCTAATTAGATAGATAGCTATTAATATGTCTCTCAGCTTCACGCTGTATCCCGCCCACAGCTGGAACCTAGTGTTAAGACACTCCGTTCCCCACTTTCTTTCGAATTCTGGAGGCATTGCGTGTTGAGTGGCAGAACTCAACGCCGCGCTTTGCCTCGACGCCAGAGCGAAGAAAATGGAAATATAAACGTAAATATATATTTCACTTCCTCGAATGGGATTCGAACCCACAACCGTCGCGTTACAGTCACACCCTTGTGCCACTGCGCCAGGACGGCTTCCTATATAGCTATAAATATATTTATTGAATATATTTATATTTATAGCTATACGAATATTTGTTAAATATATTTATAAACATATTTTCAATTTAAGCGGTGAATTCTAATAAATCACGCGACAAGTGTTTAATGAAATGTTTTTAAGAGTCTGAATTTCAATTTATATAAAAATCTTTGCTGATCTTAAGATTTTTCCATACATACTTTTATAGCGGTTATAGTCTTCCAGTCTATAGTAGGGTTCCAGTCTTGATCCAATTTCTATTCTACCTTCTCAGTATTTATTATAATGAAATAAAAATATTTATACTTATTAATTTCCCATCCAGTATTTAAGTCTAAGATGAGTATTTCGAACAGAACGAGGAATGAATAAAATATTTCATATTTCCAACTTGACATCCAGGCTTCAAGATCTGCATCTTTTCCTAAGACGCTGGGAAGCGGTCTCAAAGAGATCTTTTCTATAACTTTTGATGGAGTTTACGCTCCGTCGCATTCATTTCATTTCACTGCAAATAGTTTTAATCCAAACTTATCTGAATATTTTGCTTTTAATCAAATGGTTTTCAAGTATTTGAATGGTTTTTGTACGTGGAGGTCGATGTGGAGTTTGTAGATTCGATACCACTCGGGGAAATTTATTATTATCATTATGTTGACAAGACTAAGCGCTGGATATAGTTCTGACATACAGCATGCAATATCTTGAACATTGGGCGATGCGTGAAAACCGATTATCTTCAGACTACACCCTATTCCCTCTATCTACTCTGCTATGCGGGAAGAAACTAGACGCCCCATTTCTTTACATAGTTTGTAAATGTAACGTACCCCACAGTGTTAATATTCAGCTTGTCCACACAAGAACAAGGAAACCAGCTCCAATTCATGCAAGTTTGTAGCTATAAATTGTGTAAACAAGTGTTGCTCTCAAAAGATTTTCAAATATGCCTTTGTACCTACGTTCGTTATAATACTAATTCTGCAGTATTTTCTTTGAAACAAGCTATTCTTAACCGTACCGAAATAGTAATTTAACCATTTTTATATTAAAAATATTTTAGTAATTTCGTCGTATTCTTGGTTCTACATTAACTGAAATTTACTTTAGAGATTATATAATATAAAATAGAATAATATTAATTTTTATAAGAAGATGAGTTATTTGATAAATAAAGTAATAGATGATATATATTTGGTGCATATTTATGCAGTACTTACTAGCTTTTACTTGCGGCTTTGCTCAGTTTTTCATAAACAGATAAAAATAAGATTTATGTATGACCGTGGGAGACGTTGAGACAATGTATGCAAGGTTTTAAATCCCTACGTGGGCCCTACTTATATAAATGGATAATATAACAAAAAATGCTTCATCTTCAATGTAGCGTTGAGTTCCGCCACTTACAATGCAATAGATCTTGTTAGCTCAATTAAGCTAAACATATTAAAAAAAAAACGTAATTACAGCATTATTTCTAAGATTCATTATGATTCATGTATGATAAGAGTCCACGTCCTGACGCGTCCGGTCAGGCTGTTCATGTCGCTGCTTCGTATTCACCGCGCGGACAGACGCTTTTGCATGAGCTCGTGCAGGTGACACGTATAATTTTGTATTTACTATATATGGTATTATTTATCTTCTACATATTTAGTTAAATATTTCCTTTTGTACCGAATTATATATTTATTTACAAGAACGCTTATTGATATCAGTGACTGTAAGCGTGACAGGTTATGGATTCGATTCCTGCTCGAGGTGGTATATATTATTTAATATTATCGTCTGGTGTCGAGGCAAAGTGCGGCGTTGTGCACCGTCACTCAACACGCAATACCTAAGGAATTTGGCTGAAAATGGAAAACGGAAGTGTCTTTATCGGGAGTATATTAGGTTCCCAGGTTTTTTCTACCTACCTACAGTGTGTGGAATACAGTGTGAAGCTAACAAAGTTTGTTTGGTTTATTCTTACTGTGTAAATAAAAGATTGTGCTGAATGAAAAAATATTTTTTGTTTTGGATTATTCTTTTATCCATGAAGGCTATAGTCATCTAGGCTATATTAAGTCTTGCTAATTATTTCACACAAAATTATGTCACTAATTATGTCACAAAAAATATTGTTTCCAATTTCTTTCCACTACGTAGTAAAAACTCTATATTATTTTTAGTACAGAAACTTATCTATAGGAAATCAAACGAAAGAAATTAAAATAATAGGTTACTAAAAAAGAAATATATTAAATATTTTTTATTTTTTTTTATTTTTTTATTGATTTAAATATTTAAAAGATAATTTAATCATAGTATCCCGTATCACAACCACCGTGTTTAGTTCAGTCGATCTACCTATTCTATCTAAAAATAGTTCTATCGAAAAATTCTTTTCTCTAAATAAGAAAAATAGACGATTTTCTAAAAATGTTCTGTTAGCTTGCCCGCTTGCCCAAAATCAACCATGGAACTTGTCCTGACATATCCCAATATGACTAATCGAGGTGTTTACACCTGTTCCTTATACAGGATGTGATCATTGAACAGTATATTTGTATGGTGTATGTACCTGACTGTGCTCCAAATCCCAATACAATAGCTATCACTCTAGTTTACAGAAGCTGGCAGGCCTCGCTTGTAAGTCAACGGAATGTCGAGGTTTTGCTGTACAGGCGTGCGTAAGTTTAGAGGAAAATATACATTTTCGCTGCAAAATCGACTGATAGTGGGTCGATCTCCACTCGAGGAAATATATATTTATTTAAATGTATATTTTCATTTTTTCTCTCTGGTGTCGAGGTTAAACGCGGCGTTGAGTTCCGCCACCCAACACGAATGCGAATTCCCCACTTTCGGCCGGTCGGCAGAGGTTCCGTCTGCCTACCCTGCTATTTGCGGGATACAGCGTGAAGCTGAAAAAATGTCACTTCTCCGAATAAGTATCGAACTCACAACTCTATAGTTTAATTGTGTTTACTTTGTTTCTTCAAATCAGATACCATCAAATAACAGCTGCGATCGAATTACATTTATGCAACGAAGCAAATATACATCCTTTTCTTATCTTAAAATATGTATATTGTATAACTTTATATGTAGACTCTTGCAAGTTTTGCTTCAAGATAGTTTTCCTTTTATTTAAGGATACAGTGGTACGGAATAAATGTATGTAAAATTTTATTTGTTTTGTATCTGTTAAAAAATATAATTATAGATTTTTTTTCAGATTTTTTTCAAATTCTGTATGCCAACGATTCATGCCTCATGTTCTTTATATAACCTACCTCCAGTTATCTTGAAGGTCAAGCAAGGTCTCCTCCTGCCTCTCTTACTACTCACATTTATTTCATAAATCTTTCATGCCAACAGTTCAACCACCATTCTTTATTTTTCAGTTAGTTTTAGCTTATATTTGTTATAAGATATTTCATTTAGGATTTATAAAATAAAATCGAAGGATAATATAAATAATAGTTTAAAAATGTTTTAAAAAATCAAGTAAAATAACATGTTGGCTACAAACTGGACGATGCACAGTGTGTAACCCTAGCAGGTGGACCGCCGATATGAGCTGTATGCCGGAGGTCGATCTGATCAGCGTGGAGGGAGGCCTAAGAGGACAGAGAATATGATGCTTGCTTACTTTAACTTGTGGGGTTGACAGTAAAAATAGATTAATTAATTATTCTCGTTTTTTTTTGTAATAATATAAATATTTTTACAAAAAATTTCATTTAATAGAGTCTATTATTATATATATATATATATATATATATATATATATATATATATATATATATATATATATATCATAGACTATAAATACATAACCCTCTCTTCCGTTAAAAACAGTCGGATAAAACACACTGAGTCTCGTAAATGATCTGCCCAGTTGTTGTGACAATTACTAACTTGTTACTATTGACCCTAATTGTAGGTTTCAAATGAGTTCAACAGGATAAAGATAATAACTACTTGAGTATAAAAATAAAAGCTGCTCTAGTGCGTTTATATCTTTTATAGTTCCCGTTTTATAAAATAAATTATTAGCTAGACTGAATACAAAATAGTTTCATACACCTACCGCACATAGCAGTAGGCGGAGAACCTAGTGCCAAGACACTATGCGTATAATGGCATACCTAACTAAGCTTTGAGATTTCTCTTACCAAAACGGAGAAATAAAAAAATATGGAACTCTTTCACAAAATAATAATTGAAATCGCACTATTTTGACATTATATCACTGTGATCAGTAGTCTCTATATAAAAGAGCATTCAAGGTTTCTCTCATCAAGAAATATACACCGAGACTTACTAATGTCAGGTATTTACATTTTACTAAAAAAAACCAATCGGGACTGTCGTGGCGCAACTCCACATTATCTGAGTTCTGTAACAGTTGTCAGTTCTATTCCTAGTCGTAACAATGAATTATAATTTATTGGTTCCCTCTACAGCCGTATGCGGAATATAGCCTAAAACTAATGTATTTATGAATTAAAAAAAAAGAACAATGCTGTACAATAAATCCAATAGAGGCGTAATTGTATATTTTAAAAAAAAAATACTTAAATATGATTCAAAATTTGTAAAAAAAGAGTTCAAAAATTACAAATACATACGTAGTTGTCTCAAATAAGCAGTATGTGCTCGAGTAACACGATAATATGAAATGTAGGCCTATTTGAACTATTCACAGTAAGATTTGAATTACTTAAAATGTGTTTTTTTTAACCAAATTCCTCAGAAGTATGTAACAAACGCGTTTAAGTTATGTCTTTAAAGATTCATCTTCTTCTATTCTTCCAAGTATGTGTAAAAAAATGAATGGGACGCCGGGAGGCCATTTCGTACTCAATTACATTGCCACTTAAAAAAAGACTACCTGCCACAGAAAATGCCGCAAAAGCGTTAAATTGTGAATGTGCGCATAATATAGAAAGATTAAACTTATGTTATCTTTAAATTGTGTTTTATTTGACGCTGTGGTAGGGTACACCACTTTCAAAATCGAGTCAATGAATATTGAGTGACGAAACTCAACCCTGAAGTTTGTCTTCTAGAGTACGAGAATGATGATAATTCACTCCTCCGATTGGGGATTGAACCCACAAGCATTACGTTTCCAGTTAGCGCTGTCCCATTGTGCCAAGATTGAGAAATATTTATGTTATAAAATTTTATTATATAATTTATCCTATCTGGCTTAGTAATGAACCACTTTGGCTCAGATCGTAATCGTCAAATGAGCAGAAAGTAACACCGAGCTTTTTAAATATATAGTTAGAAATACTAATTTAAAAGCGGCGTTGAGTTCAACCACATTACACGCTATATCCCGACATATTTGGATAGAAAGCAGAGAATGATTAGATTCTTCTTTGATGTTAAAAAACAGTAAACTTTAATTAATATAATATCGAATAGAGAGCAAAATTTCAATCCCATCAAAGAGCCAGGATGCGACACTTTAAGAAGAATGTCTGTTCCTTTATTGGTGTATTGTAAGTTAATAAACGAATGTGTTCGATCTGTTCGTAGGACCTTGCAAGTTAGATTTACTTGTAAGCACGATATAAAACTTAGAAGTTCAATGATCTCATCTATATTCTAAAAGAAACTTGTAGGTATATAATATAAAAATATGTATTATAAAATACAGTCGCTTTGATAACATTCTCCTTACGGAAGTCGGTTTAAAATATTTCAGTACTAAAGAGATGGGAAGCTTATCAAAATACTTTAAGTAGTACTTTTAATGATTCTTTAAGTTAGTAAAAGTTCAATCGTGCCACAGGGATACAAACCGGCGACTGTAAATGTTTGCGGTTATGGGTTCGATTCCCTATCGAAGGTCTGCAGAAATCGTACCTTAGGTAGGTACGATTTCCTTTATATTTTTTAATTTTCCTTACTATGAGTATATGAGAGATAAAGTTTTAAGTTGTCTTTTATTATATTCACGCTCTATCCCGCACATATCAGGGTAAGTTAACATATTTTAGTGTTAAAACACATAACGCATAACAATTGTACATACAGTAGCATAGTTTTAAAACAAATAAAAAATAAGATAAAATATTTTAGTGTTAAAACGCGTAAAGCGAAGTGTTTTATGTATTGTGTTTTAAATATGGCGTGTAGAGCTTTTTTTGAGAAATTTTTAAAGAAAGCACCAGACGATCTTAACCATTGTTGAGATGCTGTGCTTTTGAATCAGATAAAAATTTCACGGTTCAATCATCTCGAATGTCCAAACATTTCTATCTCTTTCTAACATGCACACATCACATATTGCTGTCTCTCTCTATTCGGGATCCTAGACGCAGCTGATATCGACGCAGCCTTATCTCTACATTATCAAACAGGCAATTATAGATTTTATTCACTTTACGATAAAGATTAAATTAGTTTGTGTTTTTAATGTAAGAGGTTGTTCACATACCTGAATGGCCGTATCTCGTAGTATTCTCGAATGGATCCCGCATTCACAAGTATCGCTCCGACCGTCAGGGGAGGTGGACGTGTCGGTTGAAAATAAAAACCGGCTTTCGCGAGTTTGCTGCACATATTTCTACTTTGATCAAAGTTTTAAGTTATGTGTGTGTTTAGTGCTGAGTGATCACGATCTCCAGTTGGATGAATTGAAGGTAATTTATGAGTTTTTTCGTAACGAGCACACCGACTGACGGACGAGTTAATTTCTTATGGTATGCAAGTGGAACCTGTTTTTCGTCCGGTCAACCGTGGGAAGGAATTTCGCTGCAATTATTGACACTATTGTTTACTTAATACGTAACGTTGTGTAATTTTGGAAATTAATTAAGACGATAGTTTAAAATGTACTTTTTATAATCATTTCATTTATACTTTTATCTATACTTTATTTCATAATTATAATAAAAATCCCAAAGAATTTATTTGGTTAAACATACTTATCTCTAAGCCTACAATTTAATTTTTTTTAAATTTCCTGTATTATAGAGTGTTATCATTTTACTTTACTTTATTTAATGGACGAAGCTGCCGGTAAAAGTTAGTATATATAAATATTATTTAAGGAATTTATAGCAAAATTTTCCATAACATCATTTAAGCTGTGTTTAATAGTCGTTGGAGCGCTATGGTAATATACCAAGAGCCGAGAACGCAGAGCAAACAAGCGATCCATCTCAAGCACCCATCCCAATAATGAGAGTTCTGATATCGAGAAGAAAACAATGGAAGCGTTTAACTGGGTACCCCATTATATTTGGTTTATTCACGCAATTGCAGTTAATTTTAACTGTAGGAATTAAATACATATTTTTTTATTTGTAGTAACAGTTAGTTTTGATATTGTGTAATTTTTTGTTTTTATTGTTTTATTTAGTACATAACATAACATATTTTTTCATATGATTTAAATATAATATTTCGTTTATATAATGTGTTTAATATATAATAATATGTTTTAAAATATGTTTTTTATTTTACAGAAATATATAAATATTAAATATATATAGAAACAATTAAAATATTACATTATTATTGAAAGTGAAGTACAAAAAACATGTATCCGACTACCCGAAGTGAAAGTTGATTTAAACGAATTCGGATATCGATGACATTTTATGATTAAAATTTTGAAATCTTTTATAAGTAGGTTGCAGTTTTTTTTAGACAAAGAGGTGGTAGTGTTGAGTCTCTCCGTCCTACAATTTTCCATATATGAAAGTACCTACAGTAGGTTATATAAACTTTTATTATAAACTTTTCTCAAGAATCTAACACAAACTGTAGTTCCTGAGATCAGACCGTTCAACCATTAAAAATATATATATATATTAACATTCCTATGAATGAAGCAAACCCACAGTCGTCGCGTAAAGTCAGTAGTGTACCACAAGGACGCATTATATAACCTTTTCTCACAAAAATCATTAATATTCTACTCACGTAGAGTGAGTTACATTCGACAGAATATAAATATTATATTAATCGATTTTCTTTGTAATAGACGCCCAAAAAGCAGCTAGCATTATAATCAATAATGGAATTTTTAAATATTTAATGCATTTTCTTTATTTACGTATTTTTAATACATACATTAATACACATAATAACTTAATTTTTAATCGTTATCCTCCTATTGGTGATGATAGCTTGCTTTAATAATTATAGCCTGTATGCTATAAACTTTATAATTATTAGGTATACTATAGTCTTTCCTGATAAACAAGACTATCCAACACATAAAGATTATTTCAATTCGATCCAGCAGTTCCTGAGATTATTGCGAGCAAGCAAATAAACTGTTATAACCCAACTTTATAATAGGAGTATAAATTACCCTATTTCATATCGTCCTAAGCAATTTCATTGACCAAGTAAATATGATTTAAAATATGGATCCCTAAATAACATTCGTAACTCCGCCGTATAATAACTCACGTTTATTGTTTTGGACGTTGAACGATTATTCAGACATTATACCGTCATTTGTCGGTTGAATTTGTTATCGCGATATCACCGAGTAAAGTCTTTTGTGTTTTTTTTTCATTTGGGATTGAGATGATGGGTACACGCTGCATACATCTACTACTAAACAGTAGAGTAGGCAGAGTGAATCTGAAAACTTAGTGGTAGAAGATTCCATAACAATTAAAACGTCCGTCTCCCACGTTTTGCCGTGGAACTCTGATTCTTTCTCTTATGTTATTTTGTTTTGAGGCTATGACGAGAGATGTCGAAACGAGAATATGAAAATAATTTAATGCTCTGGACTGGAATCGAACGCACAATGCGGTCGCCGCGCCGCCATGGCCACTCAGATTAATCAATGATTTTTAACACAAAAATAAGAAGACAATATGAGTGACAGTTATGTCACATAATATTGCCCTAGATACTGTAGTAGAGCTTTTGTTTCTTGTTTATATCTAACGACGCTTACACGTGTATTTCTTTAGGAAAATATCCTCTCTGTCGACATAAAAAGACTTGCCTATCAGTATTCAATCTCAACGTGCTAGAATATCTTCAATTCAATCAGAAATCTTTCACATTTCATGGCTTATTGTTTTTATATTACGAGTATCTTGTATGGAACTACAGTCAGTAAGTTAATGACAACACTGTAGAAGAACCACAAGAGAAGATTCTTCGAAATTATTACGGAGATGGAGAGAATGAGATAATAAGTTTTATAATCCAAACAAACGATATTATGGGCTAGATTTTATTTAAAATAAATACAAATTATCACCTTCATAATATTTTGTGGTTCACGCTTTACCCCTGGCGGGGTATCCAGAGAAAACGGAGAGTGAAACGCTACGGCACTAACTCTTTTGCCTGGTTTCCTAATAAATATATTCAAGTGGGTTCCTCATGCTTTTTACGTGACCTCCCTCCAATTTCAGACACACTCGAGTTCTCGTGAGTCCACCGAGGTCTTTCCTTATTTCCTGTTAATATTAAATATCTAAAATGAGCGAAATTCTGATAATCTAACCATATTTTATAATATACAGAAAAATAGAAATAACACTCCATTGATATTCTCTTAGATTTCTTCAGGGAAATTCGTTCAGTGATTTCGTTTTGTTTTTTTTTGCAAAGCTGATCTCAGCAAATTGGGGTGTTGGGGATACTTTCAAATTCAAACTTCATAAGATATTTCTCAACAGTCCTCTGCTACGGAAAATTGGTTATTTACTTGATTATGACGAAAATGAGTGTATTCATTTTTCATTTAATGTTTTCATACATATTGAGACCAATATGGGACAGTGGAACAGCCGGTTAGAAAACACCATGCTTATGGGTTCGATTCACACTCGGGGATATTTAAATTATTTTCACTTTCCTGGTGAAACTATGAGCGACGTTGAGTTTCGCCACTCAATACACAATATCTCAAATTCGGGAAAAAAAGTGTAGCAGTTAGTGTCTAAACACTACACCAGCCATTGAGTCTTTTTGTTACACATCTTGTAATGCGAACAACTTACGTATGTATGTGTATAATAAAAAAATATATGTAAATAATCTTATTCTTTAAGATTCAACGCTTATTATCTTCATCTTGTAATGGCGGAAACACGTGGGATTCGAACACGTTATAAAGTTTAACGTGGGTGTAGATAATAAAATGATTTGTAAGTCGGTAGGTGGTAATTGTTTGACGCCTGTTCAACCTCATTAGTCTATGTAATGTGGTGATTAGTGATTGAAGGTGATCGTGGTATGGCTTCTAGACTATTTTTGATAATGATGGGTTTGAATCTTATTTTAGGGAAATATTTACTTATTTTGAAGATGATTAAATACGCTACATTGAGGCTATCGTGAGTCAGTGGTACATCATCTGCTTATAAAAGCGACTAATAATAATAATATCGAATCCATGACTATTTCCTACCCCTCAATCTTATCTTGTACTACTTTAAAAAAAATCCAAAAAGAATATTTTGAAATTGATGCAAATGCAGCACAAGGGAACGAAGACGCGGAAGCGGCAAAAAAAAAAAATTTTTTTATTTGATTCTGACAAAATTCCAAGAGATTATCCGCTCAACCAATTATTTTTGCCGTAATTTTTTGTTTTTTTTAACGAAAAAACGTAATTTTAATGTGTATTTTAATTATATACCTAGTGTCTGTCATGGTAGAGTGAACTACGCCACTGGTTTGACTTGTTAAGAGTTAAATCTATCGATATATTCACGCTGTTTCCCGTACACAGCAGGATAGGCAGAGGGGACCATGTGTTAAAACACTCCGTCTTAACACATAGTCCCCTCTGCCTATCATAGTTCCCACTGTAGTATTATATAATATTATTAATAAACGTCGTGTAGTATTTTTAAAAAACAGAGACCTTCGTGGCGCAGCGGCGCAAGGGCGTGACTGTAACGCGACGGTTGTGGGTTCGATCCCCACTCGAGGAAGTGAAATATTTATTTACGTTTATATTTCCATTTCTTCGCTCTGGAGTCGAGGCAAAATGCGGGATACACACGGGATACACAGTGTACAAAAAAAAGGGGAAAAGTCGTTAAAGTCCTTCGGAACTTTAAATACTCTAAAAAAAATCGATATTGTTGTTGAAATATATAACAATTATCCAATTTTTAACTTTATATTATGAGTATATTATCTCTATATTATTCGGTAATTTTATCTGATAGTAACTCATACGGTATTGGTGGAGAGCTTCTTATCACCATAACAATTAAACGGTAACTGTGCCAATATTTTACTGATAACTTGTACGTCAAACTAGTTTACAATATTGATACTAAACTTTAAATTAGAATATTTTATTATTTTTCATGTATATTATACATATAAAAAACATAATTATTGTTTCAGGGAGATTATTTTTTAACCGCACGAAGACACTTCGTTCTGATTAAGAAACTGTCATTCCCCACTTTTCGCGGAATTCTCGAGGCATTGCACGGTGATTGGCGGAACTCAACGCCGCGCTTTGTTTCAATACCAGAGCGAGTAAGTTAAAATAATTAATATTTTATACCGTTCAGGTAGATTATTCGCCCAAATTTTAATAGGAGGTACAAAATCTCATTAAGCAGCTGATCTCAAGAACTATAGGTTTAATAACTATTAATGTATTGGACAGTCCATTTATCGAGATAAGCTATATTATATAACAAGCATTAATATATTTGTAATAATAATAAGAATATTATCATACGGAGAAGTTGTGGAGTACTCACAATGGAGACTCCCAAAATTTATATTTGATACCGAATTTTGCGGCGCTTTGAGTTTTGAAGCTGTACGAAGTCGGCAACTTAATGCGAATAATAATCTAGTTAGGCCAAAATAGAACTAGTTGTAGCTAACTTCAGGCGAAATTTAAATTGAAAATTTTAACATTTATGTATCCTGTTTATTACGGTGTATTTTTAACACTTTATCGAGACAGAATTTGTTCACAATTTTCGCAATTATAATGTGACGTAATATATAAAATAACTATTTTCATGATGTATGTCACCACCACATGATAATGTATTTATATATTATAATTATTTTTGCGTAACCCTCGTCTAGTTTGTAGCTAGCGGTCCCCCGCGCTCTCAGCTTTGGTCACGCATTCTATTTTTATCTGTACCGCTATGGAACTGCCATGTAATTTGGCGTTAGTGTTGATTAAAAATTATTTTAAAAGTTTTAAACATATTTAAATACAATGTTTGCTATGATAATAATGGTTTTTTTTAATAAAAACAATAAACGTATATATAATATATTAATATTATAATTTTTTTTAATATAATAAATTAATAACACTCGTCGGAATGTTTTTTGTGTTTAGTTGTGAAACCAACCTTGTACACTAGGCCTATTTAAAAATCCATTACATATATTCTGTTCGGCCCACTAATAAAAAATAAAACTCATTTATTTGGCCTTGACTACAATACTGTCAAATTGACAACCTGTTTAAAACTAAGTGCTTATAATTATAAATAACTTATAGTTATTTTAAAGGCTATTTAGATTTTTTTAGATACAATTCTCCTGAGTAGCAAATCGAACCTACAACCTTTACGCCGTCTTATAATGAAACGGTTTCTTTTCATATAAAAGAAATGGCTCTCAAATAGGTAAAAAATAATATTCTCTTTCATATTTTCACCCTAGTATGTATATAAATCAATCTTGTAAACCGTATTATATGCGTTCAGCAAAGCGTGGTACACTGCTAACATGTAGCTATCATATTTTGTAAATATAAAGCTCGAGTGTGAGCTTTCTTATAATAATACGTCATATGATGTAGAATAAATGACATTTTAAGCACCAATTTTTATGTATTTCTAAGTTTATAACCCTATTATACTGTACGTGGATATGAATAGTAAATATTTGTATTCAAAATATCGTTTTAAATATTATCACAGCTTTTACTATATCATATTATATGCTTTAAACGTAAATAAAAAAAAAACGATTACAAAAACTTCTGTTTAAGTTAAAAGAAAAAAAAATAGAGATATTCCGTTTCTCACTTTCCGCTTGTATTTGAGACATTTTATATTCAGTGGTGGAATTTAAGTCATAGTAATTTTTTTCTCTTCTACTTACTTCAGTTCGATTAGTTTCGTAAACTTAACGCTCCGCCTTGTCTTGTTACCAGAACGAAGAAATGAAAATAACTCCCCCTGAGTGGGAATCAAACCAACAACCGTCGTCAAATTACATATTCTATGTGAATAATATTTTTAAATCGAATCAGTAGTTCTTGGGATTCGCGCGCTTAAACATATAAACTCATAGACTGTAATATTAGTATAGGTTTATTAGAAGCCTTGAATTACTATATATAAGTATGTTTAGCATTCATTGTAATATGATATATTGTGAACCTCAGATTTCTTGGGTTCCGTGTGAATATTCTTATCTTATATTATAATATTGACGTCATCGTCATCGACACGCATGTTAATCACAGGTACGGGCGCACTAAGTATCTAAGTGCGCACACGATGGAAGCTTTAATCACAAAAAATCAAATAGGCAGAAAGAATCTTGAAACGTAATGTCACATCCGTCTCTTCCCCACTTTCCATCAAATTCTGGACGTCATTAGATGTTGAGTAGTGGAACTCAACGCCGCTCTTTGTATTGGAAATAAATAATAATAAATAATCATTTCCCAAACGGAGATTGAACTTACAAACATCGCGTTCACAATCAGATTACTGAACCCACTGCGCCGTGACGGATCCACTTGTCGTTTTATTATAATATTTTATTGAGATGTTATTCGATTTCGGCATTGCAACTTAAATTATTACTTCTAAACTTTCGGACTCTTAACAACCCAACTTAAGTCAAAGTTTGTCCCCAAAATATTGTACACAAAATGAGAGTATGCTGTATAAATATATAATAGTGATATAGAGTTTATGTGATACGATTTTCTAAGATGCTATATAATTAATGTATGATAACAAAAAGAGTCGTCGTCACAAAGTGATATACTGTCTGTTTGTAGACAGGATGTTGTGCCTTCTGTTCCCACTCGGGAATATATATATATATATATATATATCGAAATTTGGAAGGAAAGTGGCGTACAGTGTGTCTCAACACTAGATTCACTCTGCCAATACGGTATTTGCGGGATATATGGTAACAACTGTGGCATAGTGATGGCTAAATACTTTGATAATGGTAACAGACACAAATGCTTACAGGTTTTAATGTTTAATTTTATTACAAAATACATTTAAAATTATATATTTAGTCAATAATTCGACTTTTTTAAAAATATGTAGCATAAATATATTATAAAACTTAACGATGTATCGTAAAATTATATATTTTTTAGATTGCAATCTACTAAGTTGTCTTTACATAAATAATAAAAAAATAATAATCCAATGTTATGTAACTTGAATAATAAAGTTATTCAAATGATGTCGAAAGCATTTTTTTCTTTGGAAACCGCTATCATATCCTTATTTCCGGTTAAAGGGGCTGAACTATAGAAATGTCGTTCTATTTTTCTCTACATATTCATATTGGAATAATGATTTTTATTTATTTATAAATGAAAAGTATAAAACTGTTCTGTTACTAAGTGACTGATAGACGACGCACTGTATAAAATAATGAATTTAGAATGTAGAAAATAGACATTTAGGAAAGTCAGAGAGTATAGGGAAGGCACGACTAGTGTAGTGTAGAAATAATTATATATAATTCTAATATGAATTAATTATTATAAATACATGAAATTATTTCTTATTACAATAATATCATATTAATATAAAACAAATCATTTATACAAATATCTTTCAATTCCACGTAAAATTGAAAAAAAATGCCACTGGCGTTCACATATCTCCTATCCAGATACGAATGTTCTGTAGAGGGTATATTTATTGCGATGCCTTATAGGACGGTACTAGTCCTGGCCTTATTTATGGTGGCTCTAGTGTTTTTGCTTTAGAGCTACAGGATTATGTATGGAATAGATAGACAAGGCAAAGTAATAGTTTCTTGTTGTTATTAAACTGAAAGACAGAGAATAATATTTTTCGTATGGATGATGGTAGAATATACATGTTTTTGTATTTAAATCTTCTATTTTACATTTCTTAAATTAAGTAATAAATATATATATACAAGCGACAAGTGGTCTCTTCATTTCTTCGCCGATCGCTCGTTCTGTTGTGGAGTTGAGGCGAAAAAAAAGGCAAAGCGCGGCGTTGAGTTCCGCTTCTCAACATGCATTGCCTCCAGACGAATCCTGAAAACTAGATAGATGGCAATATCTTAACACAAATTCCAGATTCCTTCTGCTTACTCTGCTATATGTGGACACATGAAGCTAAATATATTTTTAATTGAACGAAAAACTTGATTGCTTAAAATTAATGTAAATTAAAATACATGAAATATTAAAATTAAAAATGACCACAGTGAGGCGGTCTCACAAGCGAATATTTTTGATAAGAATTTTAAAAAGTTATTTTCATAAACAACTTTTAAAGTAGATATGTAATGTATTTCACTTTTTTTTAAACGTTTTAATTAACAACAATTTCCTTTCATAAAATACTTACTTTATTAATTATGTCTACTTTTAAAGTTGTACTGTAACATATTGCAGAACCTGTTTGGTGTATCCGATTTAACGAGTACATTTCGACAGTGTCTATGGTTTTACTAACAAGTTTTAATTAGGTTATAGTCAAACTTGATGTGGGTTAAGTTAATTAAAAATTATTTGCCACAAGTGTTTTAGACTCTCTCGTGGCACAGTTGTTTTATTTGGCAGCTTAGTCTCAACGTTGTGGGTTTCAATCCACAGTAGTTTCTAATATTTCGATAGTTACAATTCTACACCGGGAAAAGAGAGTCATAACACCAGCTTCCCTCTGCCTAACTTGCTGTGTGCGGGATACAGCGTGAAGCTAATAAAAGTTGGAATTATAAGAAAATCACCTATAACAATATAATTTAAACATTACATTCATCGGTTTTTTTTTAATAAAAACGGACGCAATGATTGAAATCAATCTCGACAAGCGCTGCGATTCCATTCGGACAGTGAATCACTTCGCCACGATCGTTTTTTTTCTGTGACTGTATGAAGTTTTTTTAACTTTTTTCGTGCAAGTATTGGAAATTTTTCCACCAATTTTCGGGATATTGCACGGCCGAAGTCAATGGCACGCTTAGGCTTGTTAACAAAGCGAGGAGATGAAAATATCATTCATTTCCCCGAGTGGGAATCGAACCTAAAATCGTCACGGCTTAAGTAAGACGCTGTAAGTACTGCACAACGACGGAGCTAAAGAATTTTAAGGAAGTGAAATTACAATTTTTAATTAATTATTGCATATTTCAAGGAAACACAAGGAAATATTACTGTATGACTCATAAAATAAAAATCTACGCTTAAACTGGCTTCTGATAATATCAAATATCCGTTTGAATTAATACCGTTAAAATTGTCGACTTATTAATTCTATTTATTCATGTGGTATTTTTTTAATAAATGAACTTGAATATATATGATATTTAATACAAGTATTATATTAATTTCACCTTCATGACAAATATTTACATATCACGTACACAGCCGGGTAGGCAGAGGAGCCTAGTCTTGAGACGCCCTGTTCCCCATTTTCTGCCGAATTCTGGAGGCATAGCGTGTTAAGTTGGCCGCGCTTTGCCTCGACACTAGATTGAAGATATGGAGATATAAATTTAAATAAATATTTCATCTCCTCTAGTGGGGATCGAATCTACAACCAGTCGGTTGTACAGTTACACTTTGTGTCCCTGCGCCACGACTGGCCTCAAAATATTTGAAAAATAAAATTAATTACATTTTTAATTACAAAATTTTGTTGTAAGTTCGCAGCAGATTTGCAAATTTGTGCATCACGATTAATCTCTTCGCCAACACCCTATTACATGGAAAACATACGAAGAATATAACGTCACAAGATGTTTAGCTTAGCTTGATGACGTAAATCCCATAAAACCATAAAATTCTCCGTACTCTCGAGAATCCACCATCCACATGCCATAACGTATTACGTACCTACGCTAGTGTTGAATTACAACTGCAGAATACTAATATCTCATACGAGACTTTAATTTACATTTATAATAAAAGTTTTCACCGGTGATTCAATTTCTTTTGAACTAAGATATCTCAACAAAGGCAAAATTCAACGCCTTTCACGTTATCTTACTACGCTAGGACGGACTTAAGTATCTCCCAAAATTTATCTTTAATTATAGATTCTATATGCGTTCATTTCAAAGATTTCGTACTAATAGCTAAGTTTCGTAAAGTTAACATAAAATTATTAGTCCAACGAGAAAATTTTAATTAAATTTTCCGAGTCGCTTTAATATTGTATTATATAACCTGCCGTACGGTAGATTCACGTCTTTTGGAAAACCCTTTTCCATGTAGCTATTCCACAATGATAGCGAGATCTACCTAGATTTTTTCACGACTGGCCGTTCAAAATATTATTAAAAAAATATTATGTATATTAAAAAAAAACCAGCTTCACGCTGTATCCCAAATACAGTAGAGTAGGCAGAGGGAACCCAGTGTTAAGACACTCCGTCCCCCACATACCACCGACTTCGGTAAGCTTTACGTGTTGAGTGGTAGAACTCAACGACGGGCTTTGCCTCGAACCAAAGCGAAGAAATGGAAATATAAGTTTATATAAATATTTAATTTCATCGAGTGGGGATCGAACCCACAACTAGTCGCGTTTACAGTCACACTTTGTGCCCCTGCGGCACTGCTAGTTCTAACCCTTTTCTATGAAGCTATTTCGCAATGATAGTAATTGCCATTTCCATTCAGTGAACCTAATTGTAATCTGGATCTTTTCACGACTGGCTATTCAAAATGATTCTTCGAGATCAATATAACTTTTATCTCGGATTTTTGAAAAATTGTATGAATTAGTGTCCCGTTTCACTCTATTGTGAGTGATAAAAAGAAAAAGTATAAGTTATAATAGTGTGGTATAGTTGTAAGTGATAAAAGGAAAACAGTACATAAATGTACCGTTTTCCTTTTAAATAAATTTACTTTTGGTTTCTATTTTGTGTTTTATTCTTATTCTGCGTCTTTTCAAGTTAGAAGGTACATTTATTTGTTTTTCCTTCTTTTCATACCTTCCTCCCCTCCTTATAATACTTTTGATTATTATTATTATACTATTTTATTTAATAAAAACTTTCTCTCTATAATAATAAAAATAACAATTTAAATACAATCACCTCTCTCTTTCTCTCCGCTGAATTTAACTACTATTGCGAATTGCAGTATTTTAACATCTATCCAAAGTTTCAACGACCGCTTAACTACACTCTCAATTAGTAGCATTGAATTCAAGAGTTAGTTAATAGATATTCTTATACTATCTCATTTCTATCTAGTTATTCTATCTAATATACTTATCTCAATAGTATAATATAAATATTATTATATTTCATTTATGAATTTGGATCAGATAGATGATTTTGAGAATGCCTTTGAAATACCAAGAGCCATTGTAGCACAGTGAGATAATATCTAACTGTTAACAAGGTAGTGGTTACTGGTTGAATCCACACTTAGGGAAATTAACTCTGACTCCCACCACTCAACTCGAAATGTCTCTCTCTCTCGACCCTGATAGTAATTTAAAACATGACTTAACAGTGACATAATGATGACGATGCGTTTGATTGATACTTGACGTCAGTTTCAACGTTTCCGTCACTCTTTATTCAACAATCTTTCTATGATTACTTCAGTTGATAGTTTAATAGCAGTCTCGACCTTTAAAGAGGTTATCGTGTAAGTTAAGTATAAAATCCGGATGTAGGATGTAAGAGAAAACTATTTTCATTTTCTGATATTACATTAGAGCGGAGTGTCTTAACACTGGGTTCTGTCTAAAAAAAATTACATATACTTACTAAAAAATATTGAAAATGAATAAAAATTTAAACATATTGTGGCTAGTATAAAAACTCGGGTCGTTTCCAAGTGGCGCAATTTCGGACCCCGCTTCCTTCTTTTTTTATAAGTATATTAAATTGCAAAAATATTTTCTTTCCTAAATATATAATAACACTTTATGAATGTCAAAAATCTAGACAAATTGTTGAAAATGGGTGAGAGTCTATTAGCGTTTTAAATTCATACATTAGTAAAGAATTATCTTTTACAAAATATGAGTTTTTTTTGTTATTCCAATCGTCATTTATACACGTTCCAAGCGCGCTCCGATCTTTTCGCTTTTTTCCATATTAGAAAATAATTAAATAAGCTCTACTTTCTATCCTACGCACAGATAAGTGTCTTAAAACACTGCGAATTCTGCCATTTCCCGGCGAATTCTGGAAGTATTGCGGGATTCCACGCCGCACTTTGCCTCGACACTAGAGCGAAAAAATGAAAATGTAAATTTAAATAAATTAAAGTCTCAGGTGTTTTTACATATTTTATGGTATATTCTCATGGGAAAATTTAAATAAAGTACTTGCTTGTTACGTATATAATTAAATAGGTAACATGTAGGTAATTTAAATGTCATATAAAAAAAAAATATTACGCAATTAAAAGGTTAACGTCGTTCGTGAGTTTTCACCTGCCTTATGTAATTTAACTGTTACATTATTAGTAAAGGTCGATTTTTTGTTACAATTACCCATTTAAGCAGGTGTTGTTATATGTTAATTTTTTATTATTATTTCATCCAATTGAAATTTGCAACGGTAAACGCGACAGCCATATGAAAAGGTTCTAGAACATATAATAACTATAATATAATCTAGACCAATTTCGGTACAAAGTCTTGAGATGCTGCAGTATAATAAGTAATAATAATTACAATTACACGCAAGTGTACCGAAAATTGTATGTATCTTGTAATTCGCCATTAATTCTTAATGCGAAAGCAGTGCAGCCTTAAAATAAAATAAGCCCGATCATAAGTATATAGAAGGGTAGGCGGAGAGAATGTGGAAACTTAGTGTTAAAACACTCTGTTTCCATTATGTCACTTCCGTTCCACATTTTCCATCGAATTCTCGGGGCATTGCGTGTTGATTGGCCTTGCCTCGTTATAACAGCGAGGAAATGAAAATAATAATTTATAAATCGAATTTACAACCGTTACAGTTACAGTCCCACGAGTGTGCCCCTACACCATGAGGTTAGTAACATGAAGATGACAGTATATAAAAAAAATAACATAAAATATTATATTTTAGTGTTAAGTTCATAGGTATTTTTACAAAAATAGACAACTGGAAAAATATATAGGTACCTATTAAATCGTACCCCGTAGTGCTAAATAATAAATAGTAATATATTATCTGGTACAATTGAAAAGATTGAATTTTAGTGTATCGTCCATTTATCGAGAAAATATATATAGTCGAGTCGTATACATCTATTAGTTACACATTTTTTGGACCACAGGGCGAAGCCGCAGTTCTACCTGCTAGTCTAATAAATAATAATTAATATTACAGTTCCGTCCCCTAGTAGTCTTTAATACAGAAAAACGATGACATTAAAAAACGGTAACTTTGTTACAATTTCAATCTGTAAATAAAATAGAAAAATAGGGGAAAAAAAACCAGTTACATATGAAACAAAAGCTCTTCATCCCTTCACAGTCAACGGTTACAGCTTAAAGTGCTCGCGTGTTCGATATATCGAGAAACAGTAAACTTTTATAGCTGCGGTTCGCGCACGATTTAAGGTAATGTACAAATGTATGTTATATTTAGTTGCTCATACGCCATTACGTACCGAGTCTGAGTGTTTGATAGCGGAGGTTGCCGCTTCAAATCCTGCGAGCTAGTGGAGGCTTATTGTGTACGCTTAGACGCCGGGTTCGATCCTCACTCGCGGGAATGAACTATTATTTATTATTATTTTCACTTATTCAATATGCAACGCCTCGAAAAAATCGACAGGACGCGGGAAACGGAGTGTGTTTTTAGCCGTGTGATCCCGGCCTAGAATAGGATCACCCTGGTACTGTCAGTGTCGTAAGAGGCGACTAAAGTACGTGTGGTAGAGTTACGTCGCCAGTAATGGCAACACGCATGGGCAGACTCGACCGGATTAATACCCCTCCCGGCATTTAAAACCGGCGTGAAGTAGTTTCGCATTAGGTAATGCCAGGTCCCGGCGCCCAACCCCACATTAAAGGCCTGCTACGCACCTGTGGCTCCTCTGGTGTTGCATGGAGTCGTGGGCGGTGATCACTTACCATCAGGTGACCCGAACGCTCGCTTACCATGTCCTTTACCACATATATATATATATATATATATATATATATATATATATAATTTTTAACATACATTATAAACCTGAAGAATTTGTTTGGTTGAACAAGCCAATCTTAGGAACTACTCTATCTATGTTTATGTGAAACAGAAAAAAAAAACAACTATTATACAATATGTATAAGTTTTGCGAACGAACAGGCTTGCTAATACGCTAGCCGCTACTAAATGAGGCTTTACATGAGGAATGTTGGTCAAACATGGATGGCCCTTACTGGGAACAGTTTCCTTTTAAGTCCTAGAAAAAAAAAATTAATGGCCACTCGGTACATGACTAGGGGAAAAGATATATGAAGATAATTTTTTTTTTTCAATTATAAAAGGAATATCCGTAATTAGAAATTCTACACAAGGTAGTTGTGGGTTTTATTTTAATGCGATTGATTTTTATTTTTAATTTTTATTCTGGTTCCCGCTGTAGCAGTAGCAGGTTATGCAGAAGGAACTTAAGGTCGTTCTCCACCGCGAGCAGATCGGACTGGCAATAAGGAATAGCTTGAAATCGCATGAGTAAACTACATACATGTATTACCACCAATAAATAGTCATAAATACAAAACTGTGTGTTGGCGGAAATGTAAACCTATTTTATTTAAAAGGAATCTGTTCCACCTAAGCATCACCAGCTCATTTCTCTTTCGCGTTGGCAACCGGACTTCAGGCTCAGGTTTTAGGTTCAGGCTTAATAAATTATCATTAAGTCTGAACCTGAAAAGTTTTATCAATTTCGCCACAGTCTTTGCAATCAATCAAGAGTGTTAACTATTACAAGTCGTTACAAAGTCAATTAGAAACAAGTACTGCTGGAGGTTCTTGAGATTAATTTGTTTCTAAAATGGCTTAGATAAATGATACAATTTATTTTGTGGGTTTAGAGGAAATTTGAAATGAGGGTGGCCATCAGTTAATGGTGTTACCGTGTACGAAGGGAAGAGACACGGGTGCTATTATAAAATTTCTTCATTAAGATTAGGTAAAATCGTTTTAGATGGACTTTGATTTGACTTATATGATAAAGTAAATAATATGACAAATTACACGTTCTCTATTTGGTGCCAGAATTCGATAGATTGATAAGCGTGGAACTTAACGACGAGTTTCGTCTTATTTATTTGATTTTTCACGCTGTATCCCGTACATAACAGGATAGGTGAAGGTATCCTGGGAACCTAGTGTTACGTTCCTTCTTTACTTCCGTTTGTGGAAAATGTCCGACAGCTTCTGGAAGCATTATATTGTATGGAATAAAATTCGGTTTATATCTATTGTCAATAACAACTATAATAAATCAATAAAACAATGAAATCAGCTTCACGCTATATCCCCACTTTTCGCCGTATTCTGAAGGCATTTCGTGTTGAATGGTGGAACTCAACGCTGCGCTTTGCCTCGACACCGGAGCGAAGAAATGAAAATATAAATTTAAATAAATATTTTCTTTCCACTATTAGGAATCGAAACCACTAACCAGTGGATTTTGTAGCTCTTGCCACGACTGGCCTCATAATAACTAGATATACTCAATTATCGGTACTGTTCTCAAATCTCGTCTCGTCTTCTAACTATTTGGGACATAATATGTCTCAGATAGAAGACGAACTTCTGTAAATATTCTATTATAACTTTCATTCCAAGTTATTATATGATTGTTATAATCTAATAGTTTAAGGTCAGTTGTGGCTCAGGGGTACAAGCTTATGATTGTAAATGCGGCAAATTGTGGGTTCGAATCCCACTCGAGGAAAATTTACGAGGCACGACCACTCAATGAGCAATGCCTCCAGAATTCGGCGCAAAGTGAGGATCGGCTGCGTGCATTATCGCTATTCTCCGGCTATTTTCTCCGCCACGTGCGGACATCGTTCTTCAAATCAACTCGTTTACGTGTAAACGTCATTCACAGAAATAACAATGACCGTATCATTCATAAGTTTCTATTGAAAAATTGCCGCCAAGGTGACCTTCAGATATATCAAATATATTCACTCACTTCGTTACTTCCAATCTGGAACACAACAAAGCTCGACTTATTATACGTTACTGACAATAATTTATTAACAACTTTTTTTTCAAAATTGGTTAAGCTGTTTGATAAGAAAGAAAAATACTGACTTAACTTCCAAATGCTTTTTTTTTATTTGAGTCAACACTGGAGGCGTCGTTGAGACAGCGTCGGTAAAACGAGACCTTTCTGAATGAATTAATTTAATTTCCTCGCTGCGATAACAAGACCAAGCGCAGCGTTGAGTTACGCCACTCAACTACTATGTATATATCGCAAGTGAATATACGATGACGTGAACAAAATTGCTTGTTCATATGTACATACAATTTGAAGTATAGACAGCGAAATTATTGATTGGAAATTCTAAGAGCTTCATCAATACCGATTTCTAATTAGCGGTAACAAGATAAACTAAATTCAGCAATCTTCTCAAATTGCCTCATACAAAAATAATAGGGAGGCCTTCGTGGCGCAGTAGCACAAGGGTGCCGCCAGCAAACGCGACGGTTGTGGGTTCGATTCCCACTAGAAGAGAATGAAATATTTCTTTACGTTTATATTTCCATTTTTCTTCGCTCTGGTGTCGCGACAAAGCGCGGTGTTGAGTTCTGCCACTCAACACGCAATGCCTCCAGAATTGGGCAGAAAGTGAGGAACGGAGTGTCTTAACACCGAGGTTCCCTCCGCGTACCCTGCTGTATGCAGGATACAGCGTGAAGCTGAAAACAAATCTGCATTATCTACATAATTCTGACATGTAAGTAAACATCTATTGATGGAGTATACAGATATATACTATCTGCAATGTGGTATTAATTTGATCTGCTTGACTGTACAGCTCAAAGCGATTGAGCTGCAATGCGATTAATTTGCATATGTTATACGTATATACTCGTAGGTATATTTTTTACATGTCGTCCACGCTTAGTCGAGCGAGCCTAAGAGAGAATCAAGAGAAATATCACTCTTTTTCCTATTTGCCGCAAACTTAGCGAGATGTTTCGTTTATTCTTAATAACTTTTATAAGCTTCACTTGTAATACATCAATCAATCACTATGAGGAGGCCAGTAGTGGCACAGGTGCACACGCGTGTGACTGCAAGGTTGACAAGTTGTGAGTTCGATTTTCACTCGAGGATTTAATTTAACATTTACATTCTATTCACTCTGGTGCCGAGGCATAAAGAACCTCATATCTTAACATTCCGGAGGTCTTGCATGTTGAGTGGCGGAACTCAATGCGGTTATTTGCCTTGTTACCAGAGCGAGGAAATGGAAATATTAAATATTGCATTTCAAACCCTACATTAAATCGAACCTACAACCTGTCACGTTTATAGTCGCACGTGCCACTGAGCCACGACTGGTCTGATATTTTTGAATCTATTTTTAACTAAACCTACGACACTGTTAAGACAGTGAAGAAATTTTCTAGTATTATTATAATAAAATAAAAGCAGGCTAACAAAACTTTTGTATCCAGAGGTTTTTTGAGCGGAAGCTTATTCGACGTATCTATCTCGCTTCCTGCGCAGTGCGCTGTTGATACGTTTTTTTGCATGGAGTCTTTGAAAATATTTTTCTCTCGTTTTTAATATTTTTTTAATATGAAAGTTCATAAAGAAACTTTTAAGAGTGGATAGCTGCTTGAGTTTTATATTGTGAATAGGTGGTCGCGGTGCAGCGGCACAGTGGGTTCGATTACCAGTCGTGGGTATGCTGCATTTTTTCTTAATTCGAACAAATAGTTGATGATATTAATGCGTTCAATGAAATTAACATTTCAGCTTTATAATATTAGTATAGATATAAAGGTTCTCCCACAAGGAGTTTGAACCCATTACCATTGCATTAATTCAAGACCCGACAACGCTGTGTTATCATGAATTTTATTCACACGAACGCTAATAATAGTTGTTTTTATTATCTTGTAAAAACGTTTTATAAGAAAGTCAATTCTAGCTTATTATCGTGGTTCTAGTCTATTAGGTACATGCTGTATTCCGCATAAAACAGGATAAAAAGAGAGAGCTTTATTAAGACACTCCGCTTTTTGGACACTCACTGTCGAATGTTCGAGACATCGTCGCGAAGCGTTAAGTGGCGGAAATCAACGCCACCTTTTGCCTTGTTACCAGAGCAAGGAAGTGAAAATATTTCATTCCACCTACTGGGAATCGATTCCATAACCTTCAAGCTTACAGACAAACGAGTGCTGCGCCACGACCGCCTAGACTTATATTTTCTAATTTCAGGATACATACTATAGAATATCTAAATATTTTTAAGAATACCTGTTTCATTAAAGATTCCACAGATTTGCAAAGTCACCAGCGACTTTCACCCCGCACGAGGTCATCGACCGCACTGCGCTCCAATTGACGCTATTGTATACCAATATATTTTTATTGCATCTATAAATAGTCTGCTGAATTCCAGTATTGAATACGTATTATCGTTACACCTTTGAAAATTTTGTTTTCTTTTTCTACATAATATGTGTGTTTTTCCTTCAAATACACCAATATGTAATTTAAAAAAATATATCCCCCTTCACGCTGTATCCCCCAAGCAGCAGGGTAGGCATAAAGAACGTTTTGGAGGCTTCGGCACAGCAGTGGCGCAGCGGCACAGAGTCTGCCTAGTTTACCGGTGTTTGTGGGTTCAATTCCCAATCTCGAGAATGAAATATTTACTCGCTCTGGTTACAAGGAAAAAAGTTGAGTGTCGCAATTCAACACGCGATGTTACGTTTGTACGGAAACTAAGGAACGTGGTGGTTTAACGTCAACCTTTGCACACCCTGCTATATGAAGGATACAGCTTAAAGCTACAACAAAAGTTCTAATTTTATTATATGAGTTGACCACCTCGAAGATATATTTATTTTTTACTTAAAATCATTAAATATTATAATACAGACGTTGGATGTACACTCTCTGAGCCATTAAACTAAAAGAATAAGTGTCTATATAGCCTTATTACCATACGACACACCCAAAAGAATAAAACGATATTGAATGTAATCTTACCCTGAAGAAATAAATTTCCACCAAATATGAGTCCCGAGGCTTTCAAGATATACTTCTCGAATGTCTAATACGTCCTCGCATTTAATTTCCCTCGAGTCATATAGTCGCTATCTGGTTTCAACTTGTTAATTGACTAGTCTGTTCTAATTTTCGTGGGCTTAATTAATTATTTTACCAAGTACGTGTCAATGCCGGACTAACTTGGTGTACTTTTGAGGGTAGTCATTTAAATGTAGAATTTTGGTGGTGGGACTTGGTTAGCTTTTAATAACATATAAGTAAAGTCAAGCGTGAGTCGAGTGTGAGTTGGACACGTCTGAGAGACGGATAAAGTGATATAAGGGTTCCGTTTTTATCCTTTTGAGGTACAGAACCCTAAAAGCGGTAAATAATATTTCTTTCGACATCCCTTAATAAGCTTTTATTGTTATTAGTGCTTTTATTTTGTTGTCTATTTGAGAATATTGGAAATTAGACGAAGTTATTTTAACCACTTTCTATAATACAATTTAATTGACTCAGCACAGCGTTTAGTTCCGCCTCTCAACCAGAATTCGGCGAAAAGTGGTGAATAGGAGTGTCTTCACACAAGGTTCCCAGGTTTCATCAGCCTACAGTGCCATGGAGGCGAGGGACGCAGCGTGAAGTAAAAATAAATAAATAATGTTATTAATTTAATGGAAGTATTCTCACAAAATTTGACAAGAACATAATATTGAATAAAACATGAAAATTATCCTAAAATTCGTCGAACAGTTACTTTCTATAAACCCTGTACTGAATAATTTCGTTTCTGTGTTGGCTATGGCTTTGGAAGCTATAAATATGAAATTACCATTTCAATTCGTGTCAATTTGCAAAAGTAAACAATTCGCCCTTATCTTAGGACCCGCAGAGGTTGTCGGGACAGTACGTTACTGATTTCTTGGCCTAAAATAATAGAACTTCACGGTGGTTTTCTCATATAAAAATCAGGTCAGCTCATAGAATGTGTAAGCCCTAGTATTAATATGACATATATATGACATATATATATATATATATATATATATATATATATATGACACTACTGAATTTTGTTCGTCTTTTTCATTTTTTTAGTTTAATTGAAATTTAAACTTACTAAAGATAGTCCTTTTAATATCTAATGCTTGAAAAAGAAGAGCATTAGTTATGGATTTGATTTACACCCTTATAATTAGATATTATAATTAGATGTATGTGTAAAAAAAGTTCGGTTTTCACTTCGTCCAATCCACACAAAAGTCTCGATTGCGACAGAAGTCATGTCTCAGTGATAGATAAATTCCAAAACTAACGTCTTCATTTAAAAATAAAAAAAAACTAAATACGACTTAACTTTTGTTAAAGCTTATACAAATTAATTAATAACTGAAACGTTTAACCCTAACTAATTAAATCTGTGATAATCCTCACAGTTTTCTTAGCATGTGCAAGTGACATCTCCATTTTGCCGTATTATAATAAACCTGTATGAATATGAAGACTTGTCAACCTATTTTGAGCTTTAGCTGTTTGAAACAAAATTGTTTTTGATATGATTATTGTAATTTGAATTTAAATTCATATAGTTGCTAATAGTTTTCTTATATTTTCTTTTGAAATTAGGAAAGTATATGCTTTTAATTTGCGGGTAATGGTCGTACTTTAAATATATTAAACATATAAATTATAAAACATAAGAGAGAATCTTTAATAAAAAATGTAAGATTAATTAAAAGCTATCATTCTGCATAAATTGTGAACGAAGTGTATTAAAATTAGGTTCCCTCTGCCTACCGTTAATTAAAAAAAAATATCTACTTCTTTCATTCAACCTACGTCTATGCAAAGAAGTAAAGTTCCTGCAGGTCAAAACGTGTGTAATATATAATAATGTGTGTAATATCTATAAATAAATATTATTTTTATTCTTTTCCTAATGTATACATGTACAATAATAAAATCATTCGCAATTTTTATAGACAATTTTAAAGCTAAAATTAACATAAAAGTTAACAGCTAGAATAATAAAATTTAACAACTTCGTTCTTTTTATGTTTTATTCAAAGCTAAACGTACGGGTCCATCTAATACTTCTAGAAAATTTCATAATAATTTCTCATTATTAAACAAAATGTGTATTTTTGGTAAGCTTTTTTTTTGCAATGCAATGCAATACTTCCAGAATTTGGAGACCGGGAGTATCTTATGGGAACAGAGTGTCTTAACTCTAGTTCTCCAGATTCACTATGTATAGGGGGGTACCCTATGTACGAGATACAGCGTTACACAAAAAAAAATATTTATCTTTTCTAAAGTATAACATATTTTTAGATTGCCGAATATTTTTAATTAAGTAACCTATTACTACAATGACTTACTAAACTACACCTAAAACAAAAAAAACTAGCAACAAGAAATTGGATTCGAACCTATTACGCTGAAGCCAAATTACTTTAATAAGATATCGTTACTACGGTACATTGATGGCCGTGAGTAACACTGTTCATTATATATGGTTTAGCCATTGTTTGATAGCTTTCACTTTCACTCAATTATTACATAGTCTATTTGTAACTCTAATTTTATTGTTCTATTATTCAAGTAAATTATTCGTTTTTATTCAAGAATTTGTCTTTAAATAGATTAGCAAGGATGTAGAGGTCGTGGGTTCAAATTTTTTTACAATAAAATTGTAAATAAAGCCAATTATTATACAAGAAAACGTTTAATTGTTTCAGATATTGCAAGAAATTTAAATTTTGTGAGACGCCATTGAAATTAAAGATTATTATCGAAGGTAAGTGACGAGTTATGAAAATATTAAGCACTTAAATTCCTCGAAGAATCGAACCCACAACATGTCTCGTTTAGAGTCGTTTGTGTCCTTGCGCCACCACTTCCCTCAACTTTAATAAAGCTCCGTTACTCAGATAAACGCTAAAAGCAATTGAAAGTTCGAACGACACACGTAGAAATTCTTATATTGATAAACGTCAAATCCAGATAGATTTGTGGCAGCCATTCCTCATATAAATCAAATATTCTACTCGTAGGTATGAAGGTATAGGCGAAGTTAGAACATAAATTGTTTTTAGAGTAAAAAAAAATAATGTAGTTTGATACTAAACCTAAATTTACTAGGTAAGTACGTATTCGTATTGAAGTAGTTGAAATTGAAGCGACTCTGTGCTTTTTCCCTGGGGGAGGGACTCTGGGGGGGGCTTCGGTTAAAGCACGTGTTAATGGGAACAGATCTCATTAAGATACTGCTGTTCCTCAGTTTGCATCTAATTCTCGAGGCATTTCGTGTTGAGTGCCAGTAGTTCCAGAGCGAAGAAAATGAAAATATTAGCTATTTCACTCCCCCTAGTGGGATCGTACCCATAACCGTCGTCTTTACATTCGCACGCCTGAGCTTTTATATAACTTAATTTATACTAGATATTTATAGCTTAATTAATTAATTATCTTAATTTATTTTAGATACCTATAGCCTACATACGTATATAAATATATGTTTTGTAAGAAAAAATTATGAAATTTAAATAACAGAAAAAAATGTGTTGATGTTATTAAAAACCCAAGTAAAATGTATGTTATTTATGGTAGTCTATTTCCGCTTTATCTGAACTGTATCCGGTGTTCTGGACTATCGATATGTTATTTTTTACTTCAGACACCCCATACACCTCTCCATTATCTTGCATTCTTACATATTTGTAGTAGGTACCGGTTGAATAAATGTATATTTGTAATTTGCATTCATTCAGATAAGAATAGAATCTACACCCCTCTGTATAATCAGACATGCTCAAAATAGAAGTCTACTGTTTTTTTCCCACATATTAGGATTCGCAGAAGGAACCTAGTGTTGAGACATTCTTTTCTTCAATTTTCGCTCCATTTTCGAGACATTACGCGTTGATTAATTCAGCAAGTAAACTTAACAATTAAAGAGCATAGCATCTAAACTATCCATTAGTTTTGAAGTTTGCCAATTTGTACGCAGAACTGGCTGTAGTTGGACTAATAATGTTGTTTTGGACTGTTTTGTCTTAGAAGTTGCAATTTGTCGTTCCTTGGCTGGTGGGGAATGATTTATTATATCATATATTATATTAGTCGAGGTACGAAGAGGTATTTTCTTCTTCTTTGTTCTGATAACGGATATAATACTTAGGTTAGGTTCCATCTGCCTATCCTGCTTTATTCGTGATGCAGCGTGAAGAAAAAGATATAGTTGATTTATGTTATTTATATTATATTTATAGTTGAAAAGATATAGTTGTATGAAGAAAAAGTAGCTCTAAACACATGTACGCGTAGTTTCTCTTTTTTTTCTTTTTCAATTTTTTTTACTCTATGAATAAAGAAATTTAAAAAAAATCAGCTTCACGCTGTATCCCGCACACAGCAGGGTAGGCAGAGGGAACTTCGGTGTTAAGACATTCCGTTCCCCACTTTCTGCCGATTTCTGAAGGAATTGCGAGTTGAGTGGCAGAACTCAACGCCGCCCTATGCCTCGACATCAGACTAACGGAATGGAAATATAAACGTAAGTAAATATTTCACTTCTTCGAGTGGGAATCGAACCCACAACCGTCGCGTTTACGGACGCCACCCTTGACCACTGCGCCACGACGGCCTCAATATCATTAGGGCTCTCATAATTTTCATATTAATGTCCCATGACGTCGCTATAAATAACCCCTATGTCTATTACAACATCAAGACCTTAGGGACTGTGAAATATGGGTACATACATTAAACTTCTATAGTGAAATGAAAATATTTTGGTAAAAAATAATAGATTTTTTACATGTGTTTTTGTAATGTTAATATTTAAAGAAAATTTTATAAAAAAATAATTTTATAAAGATTTAAAGATATATTTTTACTTTTAAAGATAATTTTTATATAACTTTTTAGAAGTTAAAAAAGGCAAATGTTATAAGAAAATAAAGTATGCATAAAAATAAAAATAAAACTTAAAAACAAACAGATCGATTCAAAACTAAAGTCAAGACCTCTATTAAAAGCGTCTCTAGATCCCAAATAAGCTTACTATAGCCGATAAGCCTGCAAATGAAGCAGACATAAGGCAGGACAAGCTCCTTACTATATTCATTTTATTTGTAAATATGTACACAATGTCGTTAATTAATATTCTTATGATAAATAATACTACCCTAATTATTCCATGTATCACTATGAGCGTGAGTGACAAGTTACATTATAATTCAAAACTTCAAGAATTTAGCTCCCACACCCTCATATAACTCAAGTATTAGAAACTCTGTGTTAATATACAATATAATGGTCCTGTCGTATCGCTTTTGCAAAGGCACATCACTGGGTGAGTTGAGAGCTGGTGCCATTAGAGGACACCATGATGAGAAGTGTCACCTGTAAACAGGTGTAAGTAGACTTGAGATACTCCTGTACGTTTGATATGCACGATGAAGTGTAGAATTTGTTATCTTTTAAGTTTCACATCCACCGCGCAATGTATTAAATTTGGTTGAAACACATAAAACGTATGAAAATTAGTATTTCGACGATGAACTGTCTCTGTATAAAGGGAAAAATTGGTTTAAACTTTTATAGTAATGTTATAAAACAAAATTTCAAGTTAATCTATAATATTCTATTTTATAGAACTGTATTAAATCTTCGTTCAGTGTTTTCAGCTGATATATAAGTTCAGAGTTCCTTCTCACTAAATAACCTTTCACCTTGCAATCTTCAGCTTTACTAGTTTTTATTTGAACGAGAGCGTATCAATAATATAATATAAGTATTATTAAATAAACTATGTGATCATCTACATATTTATTATATTTATGTATAAAATTAGCTTCACGCTGTATCACGCACACAGCAGGGTAGGCAGAGGGAATCTCTGTGTTAAGACGTTCCGTTCCCCACTTTCTGCCGAATTCTGGAGGCATTGCGTGTTGAGTGGCAGAACTCAGCGCCGCGCTTTGCCTCGACACCAGAGCGAAGAAAAATGGATATGTAAAAGTAAAGAAATATTTCACTTCCTCGAGTGGGAATGGAACCCACAACCGTCGCGTTTGCAGCGGCACCCTCATGCCGCTGCGCCACGACACACACATTACACCGTACACTTTCAGGGTCCAATCACTCCGTTCTTCATTTTGGGATATCCATGAAAAATGGAAGTATTTAATTCCCTCGATAGGAGATCTCAGAAATGTATAAACAATAATTCATATATTTATTCTTGAATTTATAAACTTATTTTTTCGAAATATATACGCTTTCCAAAAAAAAAAAACAGTAATCGAATTCGTAGGTTTTAAATCGAAAACATGAAATTGTACTCTCTCTGTAGCTTTCAATATCTATTTTATATCTGAAACTGAAAAAGAATTGCATTCAGTCGTACGTACAAACGTGCAAGTAGGAATTGTGATTAATAAAGTGTTATTTTTGGAAAAAAAACAGAGCTTTCGTTCTATTTTAAGCTAATGGCCACCTGCAACTTCGCTTGTCTCGTCCCAATTTCGTTTCTATAGGAATCGAGAAATTCTTTCATTGGCTTGTATATATAAACCGCTCTCAAGTCTCATATCGATCTTGAGATCGATCATCCATAAATTACACATCTATGAATGATAACAGCATCTCAAAATGTATTGCCTCGACACCAGAGCGAAGAAATGAAAATATGAACGAAAATAAATATTACACGTCAAATGGGGATCGAATCCACAACCTTAGCGTTACAGTCACATCCTTGTACCGCTGCGCCACGATGACCTCACTATGTTGTATATTTACAAAACAAAAGAATATATAAATAATAAGTATAGTTAAATTTAAATTTTAAATACTTAACTTAGGTATAAGTAAAATTATAACTTAAGTCAAGGCTAGCAGACAAATAGAATGATCACAATATTCAAGCGGTTTTTGTACTTTCGTCTTTCATACTTCCCGAGGCGAAGGTTACGAGATTGATGCCAACTGTTTTTCTTTATGATTATGTTTTACTTTGGTTAACTTTTTCTTTATTATTTTATGTTCACGGTTTCTAATAACCTAGACATAAATAACGTTTCTTTTTGTTTCTTTTTAAATATATAATACGGAGACCAATGCCTCACTCTGTGCAGTTATTGTATCGGAAAATTATATTAGAAATATTTTAAATAGATTTTGTGTAAATGGAAAAAAAATCCACATTCATTTGATGGTGCAATTAAAGTTTTCACACATTTGAGAAAAACATGAAAATTTATATAATGTAAATTTTGCCAAAATATTAGATACATAAAGGGATTGCAAACTTAGGTAAAACTATATGTATAATTGTACTAATAAAAAAACTGCTTCACTGTTTCTACCACATAGCAGTGTAGAACAGAGAGCCTAGTCATAAGAGACTGTTCTACCCCTTTCTACCTGAATGCATGTAATATGGGCGGAAGTAAAGGCCACAACAAAAATAAATATAAATAATCCAATTGATACTTGAATCTACTGCCATTACTTACGCAGAGTTATGCAAGTCCCAACTTCTTAATATTCAAGATATATCACCGTTTTCTGTTCATAGAATAAAGAAGAAATATTTTATATAACAGCAACCCTGATTCCAGTACCACGGAAGTGGTCTAAAAGGATTGTAATGTGGCTGGTGTGGGACCTAAGCTCATCCGTCTTCCTAAGCCTGATTTAGTCGGATCTGGCAAGAAGCCAGACTGAAGGGTAGTTCGAGCACATCTATCTGTTTTGCGGTGAAAGTTTCTTTACGTTTAAAAGCGGGTGTTAAAGAGAAACTGTTGAATTTTAAAGGATTATACCAAGTTGTTTCTAGATTTTAAGAAGTTAGTGATAAATAACTAACATCATATAAAGCAACTACGTTATTTATTTAAATTATAAATTCCGTATTTAAGGGTATTTTGTGCCCGTTTGTATTGGAGACACAAAATCTTAGTTTAAAGTAGAAATCATCGACAATTATTTTCTTTTTTTTTGTAGCTGTACACTACACCTGTATGTATGCACGTTCGCAGCAGGCTACGCAGAGGATCTCTAGTGTTAACATACTCGGTTCCCCCATTTCTTGCTTTAATGGTAGAACTCAAGGCTACACGCCTAGTAAGAATCGAACGTATAACCGTCATACTAACAAAAGGTATGATTAAAAGGTAAGAAGCCAGTCATGGCGCAGGGGTATAGAGCGTGATTGTAAAATCGACTGGTTGTGGGTTCCCCACTCGAGATGAAATATTTATTTAAATGTATATTTCCATTTCTTAGCTCTGGTGAAGCGCGATGTTGAGTTCTGCCACTCAATACGCCATGCCTCCAGAATTCGATAGAAAGTAAGGAACTTAGTGTCTTAACACTAGATGTCCTCTGCCCTGCTGTGCGCGGGACAGCGTGAAATTTATCTGAAAATCCTCTTCATTATTTTTTGGCACCGACTCAACTGATGTCAATATTTATGTAGCCCTCATTTTATTCTTTCCTCTACATTTTTGTTAGTTGGTCTATGTGCCAGTGTAAATAAAGAAAATGAAAAAAATGCTTATTTTATATATAGTTTATAATTAAAAGCAAATATAATATAAAAATAATTTCCAATTTCTAACTTTTTTTTAGTTGTACATATTAAACAATATAAACATTAGCCGGGCAGGTAGAGGAACTTTACCTTTTCTCACGCAATTTCCAATTTTTTTTTGTTACTTATAAAAATTAATAAAACATGTCAAATAAAATATATACATATGTAGGTACTTCAGCTATTACGTTCAAAGTAAATCTGTCTTTGAACGTTCAACAGTAATAGATGTGACGACGCCCAAAAGTCATCTGGTAGAATGGCCACTCTCGAAAATTACACCGCGTTGAAAGCGTCGCACGTCACACGTCACACGTCACACGTGTCGACAAGTACTTTCGTTAAAAATCGTGGCTCATAAGACGAAAATGAACCAAAATGAGCGTTCGTCTAGACTAGCCCTTGACAAAATCTAAGGGTTTAGGAACTGGCTTTCTACTTAGCGTGGTATGGAAACTTATTTTTCCTTGATGAATGAAATTTAAATACAGGATCTTTCTAATTATTCGACGCTGTGGCCTAACTTCTCGAAAACTAGATTTGATATCGAAATACTCCTTTTTGAATTTAAATATACTTTATTTTGAACATAGGAAGCCGTTCAAGTTTCGTCGAAATCGTAAAAATCCCAACATATTAATTTAAAAGACAAATTCATTCATTCATTCATTCAAATAGCTCTTTCATCCATTTCATTATAAATTAAGCGTGAAATGAAATGTCCACAGAACAGATCCTGGACCACCATTAAAACTGGTAAATAACAAGCTGAGTTACACTAGAGCGTAAATCCAGTTGAGTTAGTATTTTAGTGCTGTTTTTGGCTTTCTGCCTGTTAATCTGCATTTCCCTGACGTTTAAGGCTAATTTTGTATATAAAACGTTTAAACGAGGCCATTGTGGCCGACAAAAAACACGGACTCGTCCTCATGATAGATTTTTATAAAAGTTAGAATACTCTATCGTCATATAAACGTTCTTATCTATATATTAAGAATATCATGAAAATATATTAAAATAATAATAAATTATTTACACCACCTCAATAATGAACCGCCGTTGTGTGCGGCTAATATTACCTCTTAGTTGTTTCCACCTGCTCACGTTGGCGAAGCCGCAGCTTAAGGCTCTTATATTTTCGTTTGCCGTGTTCATTCATAAATTATATATCTATAAATAAAAATAGCATCTCAAGATCGATCTCAGAGTTGAAAGCGATTTATAAGTACCTCAGTGACTCAAATTCAAATTCAAATTCAAATAATTTTATTCAAAATAAGAAGTTACATGCTTCATTTTTTGAACGTCAAATAATTTACCACCAGTTCACTAAAGTTAATGCCTCAGACCTGAGAAGAACCGGCGCAAGAAACTCAGCGGGACCTATTTTTTTTTTTTTTTTTTTTTAAATCTATTTTAAACAAATACATATTTAATTATCTGTGACAATGATACCTTTGAAACAGACTGGGGCGAGCATTTCATTCCCAAGGCGTGTTATCATTTACGAAATCATTAATTTGGTAATAACCTTTAACACACAAACGTCTTTTCACAATTTTTTTAAATCGACTTATTACATAAACCAATAATTTCTAATAAAAATGAGAAATGAAAAAATAAAAACAATTTTTTTTCTGAACGTAAAATGTGAAAGAAATATATATAATATGTAAAAAAAAATCTATTTGAGCATAGATAAAAAACCGTTTGCTAGCATCGGTCATCTCCTGCGACCGGGGGACGCTTACGCTCTCCGAATACAAATGAATGTATTATGTCGTCGCCACACTTCTTTGAAGATAGCACTTGAGACAGGTATGTAATATATGTATATATAATACGTATGTAGTATAAAATAACGTCCATAGTAAGATATTCTAAAAAAAAATGAGATAAAAGTTCTTATAAGTTGTAAAGAAATTTACTTGTATAGAATTAGTTATTTATAAATGCTACACCCTATTGATAATATTTCCAACTAGATTTCAACTTAGGAAAATTTGGTCTCCTTTTATCTATACGCTCATGTCACATTAAACGAGACATAGAGGAAACCTAGTGATAAGACACTACTTTCTTTTCGTTTGAAGGGCGAGGAAATTAAATATTTGATCGATATAATAATATTTCCGAGCAGCAAAGCCACAGTTACCACCATTTATTTAATTCAACCGTTGTAACGTCGTATCTACACTACCCCATGAGACTGAAAGTTACTACAAAACAAGAATAGGCAGAACTAAAAAAAAACTTAGTTATTTTGTCAATTCGCTTCAAGATTTAGTATTGGTTCTGGACAGTTAATTTTACGCTCAATATAAAGTGTAATGGATGAAAACGGTTTGTCGCCTGGGCGAGGGAGGTTGCCAAATTAATGTCATATAGCTCGCTTCGGTCCATACAGCGTCAGTTCAAAAGCTATCTCCTTAGTTATATATCATTTTGCTTGGCATCATCGAAATGATGGTAGATGATACAAATTGTTGTTGATTTTTTATTATATACTAGTTTATAGCTGCTGCTTCACCTATGTAGTTCAATGGCAATAGCTAAGGGTGTGACAACTGATGTGTGATGCTGGAGCATGCAATGCCAGCAATATTTGACAGAAAGTAGGGAACGGAATGTCTTAACTGTAGGTTCGCCTACCCTGCTATATTTTTATTATAAATATCCGTATTTAAAATAAATATGTCAGTGTCCAGAACTAATAAATATAGTTATATATATAGTTATAAATATTTAATAATATATAATAATAATAATATATATATATTATATAATAATATTGTAGTAGAGATATAGATTACCTAAAGAAGCGTTATTCATCGAATGTGTGCTCAACTAATCGCTATAACATTTATATATACGTCGTTTGTAAACTTGCATATGTATGTATGTATACTGAGTCAAATTTAAATATAAAAAATGTACATATTGAAAACAGATAATAATTAAATCTATCCACCACTTTTTTTTTAAGAAAAAAACAAAAGCCTGTATGAAAATAGCGGTTAATATTATTTTCAATATAAAAAAACAATATCCAATTGAAAAATAATTGATAAAAGACATTTAATAGAATCCATAGCCATGCATTATTCATATCACAGCATTTAACGTCTCCAGGGATTTTTCTGGTAATCTTTATCGTATTTCCTGCCCACATTCAGAATCCGTATGCCTCCAGATGGATGGTCGATTGCTCGTTTGTTACTTTCGTATTTTATCTCTGAACTATTTTTAATACTAATGTTTTTTTTTTGGTTTTTACGATTCATGCCTTCACGGTAAAGCGATCTCTCCGTAAACGTTGTTAATTGTAGGCTCGATTTCCGCTCGAGCGTGACACAATATAAAAAAAATTAAACTTAAATATTTAATTGTACAAAAAATTAAAATTTAGTAACTACGCTGCATATACAAAGTGTCTTAACCTATGACCTGTGACACTGTCAAAATTAAAACACAGGCCAATTTCGATTGTTCATTTAATTAAAAAGCATAAATATATTTGAATTGGTTACGTTTCCTTCGCCGACCAAACGGTGACATACTTTTATTTTCATGTTATCCTTTGCCTTGATGGAAGACGGCGACGGCGACATTGGCCTTATAACTGTTTTCGAAACGAACAAAAAAATGTCGACTTTGTCAGAGTTTATTTATATTTGAATATCTTTATGCAAAAATGTACAATTTAACCTGAATTTTAAGAAGTGTATGATTTTTTGGCTTTTGTTTAACGGCAGAAAGAAAGATGATAATCCATCTTTCTCAAAATTTTTTGAAGCTTACAAGTGTGAATGGAACTTTTTTTTAGTTTTATGGTGTGTCCCGCACATAGCAGGGTAGGCAGAAGGCATCTGGGAAACTAGCTATTCTATTCCCCTGTTTTTACGCTTTGATACTGTGTTTTCAAATATTAACTGAGGTCTCCCCTTACCTCTCTTACCACTAACATTTCCGTCAAATAAATATTACCACGACGTGCCCAAAGCAGCTCCCCGTGACATCCTCGCTAGTTCTGACCTGCCATTCTGTGTATCTCTTCATTGTGTTTTCGATCAGCTAAAAAATAACTGCCATTTTGCATAAGTTCGTTCTTTTATTGTTATTAAATCGAAATGACTCAATATCTCATAATGTAATTGTATTACACGCCGCAATGGAAAGTACTTTAAATAACGCGTTATACCGACACAATGATACTATTTTGCCACAATGAAAAATATTAAAGAAACGATGTTTTTTTTTGTCTTTCCGTTTGTTTACAATAATCTCAGAAGCGGCTCAGACAATTTATAGTGAAACTGTTAAATTAATATTTGTTTTATTTAAATCGGTTTATAAATAAAAAGAATGTGTCAATATAAAGAATTATATGCGATAATATTACTACAAAATATATAGATGTATGTAAGATAATAATTTTCTGAGATCCTAAATTAATTAAATTAAATCCTTAATTAAATCCGGACGAAGCCGCGGGTGGGCTGCTCTTATCCGTATACTAATATGTGTAGTATATACAGTATATATGTGTAACATTGTTAGATATGTGAAAAACTAAGTCGTTGTAACTTTCTCTAACGTGATTAGTGCGTAGGAAGTGAAGTCCAGGAAATCTAAGACTAGTTTTCAATTTACTATGAGTAAAAAATTATTAAGTGTATGTGACTTATCCATTAGTCCAGTGGTTGGCGAATCTTGATTAATGACAGGAGTAGGTTTCACTAGGTACTAGGTTGTATTAAACTCTACAGGCTGTGGGTTCGATTTCCACTCGAGTAAATATAATATATTTAATATATTAATTTTCTGGAAGCTTAACACTAGGTCCCCTCTGCTTATCCTATTATGTGTGGGATATAGAGCGAAGATAAAAAAAATATTATAATGTATAATAATATTTTTTATTGATAGTTTTTATACTATGCATGTTTTTTATTAATTCTAAACTTGAAATATCACTAGAGACATTATGTGCCAGATTGCTGAATACAAGATAACTAATGGTCGCCTCTTTTCAACAGAAGTCTATCGATGTCGGTGCCTTCCTATTGGACTTGACTTTCTTCAAAATTGTTTATAATAGCGTAACTTACCTAATAAATAATTCTTCTTTTAGTCAATCATAAATAAATGTTTAAGGTGGAATCCGTCAAGTGTTTGATTAGACATCTGCCTACATGATAAAAGATATTTTCTCACGATCTTTTGTAGGTATAAAAAAGTTAAATTTTTTACGTATACCAAGTGACAGCGGGAAGTGAGCTCATCTGATGGTGAAAGTCAGTTGCCCGTAATATATCGTGTTTAATAACATTATTAACAGTAGGCAATTTAATAACAGTAGGCAAACGGAACCTAGTTTTAAAACACTCTGTTTCTCATTTTCCATCGAATTCTAAAGATATTGCGTCTTAAGCCGCGGTAGATTTCTTCTGTCTACTCTGCTATATGCGTGAAAATAGCGTGAAAAAAAATATTTAGCTATCCAATATCTCTGTAAATACAACGTTATTATCTGCAGCGACCTCAAGAACCCTTTGGTACAGCTGACATAAGAAAACTATAGGCTATTAATAAACAAGTGTTCCGTACAGCTGGTGCAGAGGCCAATATTGGAGATAAGAAGTTTCAGAGAATATATTGTTTTTACTTCAAGTTACTACGAAACTACGAAAATGGTGGAGTGTCTTTCTTAGTATAGATTTTTATCAATACAAATTTTAGGTGTACCTACTGAGTTTTCTTAGCTTAAGCACAGCAGGGTAACTAGAGGAAATCTAGTGCTACGATACGTGCATTCCCCATTTTCCAATAAATTATGGAGGCATTGTGTGTTGAGTGCCGGTACTCAACGCCACACTTTGCGTAGAAACTTGAACGAAGACAGTGAACATTTCTAAATATTTAATTACTCAAGCGGGAAGAGATCTCACAACGTGTCGCGTGTACAGTCACACTTTGTGCACCTGCGCCACTGGCCTCCTTTCATATAATCTTAATAGAAATTACATTAATTAGATCAGTCCTGGCGCAAGGGCTCAAATCATGACTGTAAGCGCGACTGCTTGTGGGTTCTATTAGATAGTTTCTCTAGGAAATGAAATAATTATTTAAATTTATATTTCCATTTCATCGCTCTGGTGTCGAGGCGTTGATTTCTGCCACTCAATACGCAATGTCACCAGAATTCGGTGGAAAGCGGAGAACGTAGTGTCTTAACATTATTTGCTGTGTGCGAGAAGCTGAAATAATTTAATTCTTTGAATAGAAATTACATAAAAAATACTAATTAATTTCACATTAAAGATATTAAAATGGACTCTTCATAGGCTTTATATTTAATTTTTTTGCGAAAAACAAGCGTTATTTTATATAAATATATGAATCGGTTGCTCAAAAAATCACCAAAATTAACTGCCACTGAGCCACATGGGCGTCAAGTTGAAACACAACACATTCACGTTATGTTTAATCTTACCGAATTAAATTTTCGCTCATCGTGTAAGCGTAAGCGAGTGAGTAACAGGCTGGTGGCCAATTTCCTACGCATTCACTTCAGTGAACATTCGTGTCGGTGTCGGTACAAGAACGAGGGTTGAACAAACAATACGTGCTAATTTTGTCGACGATTAATATAATTAAGGGGAATTTTTTTTGTTATTTTTTGTGTATTTTTCTAGTATTGAGTTTTTTATTTATAAAAAAAACTATGTATGGTTTTGTGAGAAGTTCGGCTAAATAACCATATTTCTATGTAGAAGTTGTATTAAATAAATCATACATTTTAAATCAGATTTATATCAATTTGTGTCGGATTACCAAAAAGTATTTATAAATAATAAATACTTTTTGGTAATCCGACACAAATTAGTAGATATTTTTTCTTGTTTCTTTTATAACTTCATGCTTTATCCCTGGCGGCCTAGAAGCCAGAGAGGACTTTCTGATATTTGTAGTTTGAGTAAGCCCACATAATTTAACTTTCTTTATAATTCTCTTACACGAAACAGTCAGCCCTGACAAGAACACACGCAACGTAGTTTCTCTCAGGCTTCTCAGTTTCGCAGCGTAGTTCAGGTGACGATATTAGACGTTTGAGCGATCAAGTGTATAGCTTTATTGAGCATATAGTATACTTAGTGATTGAGTAAATCTTTATAATGTAAGAAAATATATTATAAGAAAACTAGTTTTCGCCCGCTAATTTACTCGCATGTATTTTGAGACATGAGGCGAAAAATACCTAATTTTTTTTGTTTCTATAGTAATTTCGAGAATACAACTTTAATAAAACCACACTAACCTACGATAGGAAGCTTTGGAAATCTTAAAGTCATTTTAACTCAAAATTTTGCTGAAAGCTAACATTAAACAGCTTATCTAGAGTTTATATACATTTTTTTTTAATTAAATAACATTCCTTTCTGTTTACCCAAACACCCCACTTAATGAGTAAATCTTAAATTCAAGATTTTTCCAACATTTTACACCAAATTAAAAAAAAATGATTCATTATTCCCGGGAAATCTCATTTGCAGTTTATTAACGCAACCGGTCTCAATGACAGCTCTTTAAGCAAAGAAGGGTTTATTGACCCTGTTCCATGGAACTTACAATATCCAATTAAAAGTAATGGGCGGCAGTTGAATTATACGTAATTTTTATATAAAAAAAATATAGCTCGAGTTGGTTTTTGATCTATTTTAGTGAATGTATTTAAAGTTTTAATAAGAGTAATTTAATTGGTGTTTTGTAATATTATGCAGATGAAGTTTTCTTATAAGTGTCACTTGGGAAGGATTAAACTTTTTTCTATCTTCACGGTGTATCCTGCATATAAAAGGGTAGTGACTAAACACTCCGTTCTTCAGGTACGCGTAATGATACTTAAGAAATTACCTCAATGACGATAATTCACTTCTCTGTCGAAATGAGAATCAAACCCAATAGCCGTCGTGTCAGATGTCGTGCATCTATAACTATAAACTCTTTGACCTAAATGAAAATTTGTATGGACGTGTTAGAGACTACATTCACTAATATAATTTCGCTATTTCAGTGTTAACAGCGCGACAAACTGTTAAGTCAACTTTGTATAATTATATTCAAATTCAGTTACTTCAGTTTTTAATTATTTTATAGTAAGTTTTTTAAGGGCTTTTTGAAATATTTCTATGGGGACAATAGAAATTCAAGGACATTCTGTTTCTGATATTAAAGTCTACAGTGACGATTAGCGTGTATATATACGAGTATTTATGTGTGACGAACAGCGGAGTCTTAGTATAAGGGTTTTTGCCCTTTCGATACGGAACCCTAAAAATAAAAGAATCTTTCATTATGCACGGACCGGCTCAGGCCTGGGATAATGCCGATAAAGTGTAATTGGATCAGTAAACCAGCTGTTTCAATTAATAAAATGAAGGACAAAAATGGCTGAAACAGAATATATATTTTTATAGATGATCTCTTCTTTATTTTGTTACCCAGGCGTCCTGCCGCGGCTTTGTTTTTTATTTTTTATAGCAGTCTTTGAGTAATAATTCGTAAATTGTAAATATATTTCGTTTTATTTAATAGCTCATATCCATAAATTTTATATGAGATACTTAGAAATTCATGATTTTTTTCGTCACTATAAGGTTGTTTATATTGTTGAATATTATATTTATATTAAACGTCACGCTGTATCCCGCATATAGCGAGGTAGGCAGAGCAAACTCAAAACGGTTGTGGGTGCGATTTCCACTCAGAGGAGATAGAGTCGCTCATTGCGCTACGATGACTTGTGTCACTTCGGGTCGAAGGTGAAAAATGGAATCATCCATAATCCATTTCTCAAAAAGAAATATTTACGACAAATAACCTTGAACTGGTGGTCTTCGCTGACACGTCAACAAAGTTACAGAAGGTGACCTCTTACCTTTTGATTAATGAATGTCCCTAAAACCGAGATAATATTTCATAGCTGTATAATTTATTCACTGTTTTGATAAATTTGCGTGCGAGAAATTGGTTAATGTGAAGAATCTTTATTATATTTTCTTTGAAAATAAAATAATATCGTGTTCATATTTGCTATTTAATATTATAGAAATAGATCTAATATTATATAATAACCTGGGTAAGGTTAAATAAGGACGGGGTGTAGGTACGGAGCTGTAGCTGGCTACGGATGGCTACGGCGTCGTCCACATGGTACAAATAAATAACTAAAGACAGTATCGCGTCATCTAAAGTGTTTTGGATGTTATATTTCGGATATAGATATGGATAACGACATCAAAATAATTTTGTCAATGAATAATGTGTAACAAATACTTATATGAAAACCGCATAAAAATGTGTTCATTGAAATGCAAGATAATGTCGGACAAATATACCTACATGCAGATCAAAATGATAATAAAGTATAATTTTTAAGAATATTGACATTAGCTTGATGGACGATGAACATATGTCTTAGTGCTCAGAACGCTTGTACGGTACTTAAGAAGCGCAGGTTAAAATCCCACGACGAAAACTCTAAAAATGTTAAAAAAATATTTGATATTTATTTTTGGAAAATCGTCCCTAAGTACATTAAAGTTACAATTTATATTATTTACTATATATATATATATATATATATATATATATATATATATATATATATAAACCAAGACACTCTTCAAAATCGATCAATCCACAGTTTTATTTAATAGTCAACACCGTTATGATTAAAACGTGAGCCGGCAAAAATAAGAAGCCAACTGATAAATGGTTTCATTAGGACAATGACAAATGATGTAGCGTAGCCTACTAAATAGACGAAATATGGCTTTGGACCTTTAATGGTTACATCTTTTATATAGTTGAGCTTGTTGTGGCACAAGCGATGGTTTTGGGTTCGAATCTCTCTCAGGAGAATGGAATTTAATATTGTCATTTCCTCGATCTAGTCGCGAGGCAAACGGTGGCGTTGAGTTTCGCCACTCAACATGCAATGCCTCGAGAATTCGAGTTGTGGGTTCGATTCCCACTCGAGGAAGTGAAATATTTCTTTACGTTCATATTGCCATTTTCTATTTGGCAGAAACGGAGTGTCTTGACACCGTGGTTCCCTCTGCCTACCCTGTTATGTGCAGGAAATAGCGTGAAGCAAAAAACTACGTATCGTTTTAGAATTAGGGTATTTTAATGGGAAATCAATAATATTGTGCTTATGGTGCATTGGAACAGTACCTGATTGTGAAGGCGACGCTTGTGGGTTCTATTCTATTTCAGATTCTCAGACAGAAATGTTTTTATCAGCCAGATAAATCATTACAGAAGCATAGGCAGAGATAATCTAGTGCCAAGAAACTATGTTCTGCACTTTCTGCTCGAGTTCGAGGAATTCATGTTGATGAAAGGAAAATGAAATGAATATTATATAAAATGCAATAAACATGGGCGGACGAGAAATATATAGAAAAATAAACTATGTACATATGTATTGTATACATTCATAAATTACTTTTAAAAACAAAAGGCCATAGAAAAAATAGCATTATATATATATATATATATATATATATAAAACACGCACAAACAACGTGAACCGCAGATCGTAATTAATTTTGTGTTCACACGATTGGAATATACTGCATCGATGATTTACGGGATTAAACCGCGGATGGGCTTTTAAAAAGCTGTCGAGTAAATGCGAAATTGTATGTATTTGAGAGCTTAATAATAATACTTATTGGAAAGCACGTTTTGTGGTGATTATTAGTGTATGAGATCTGATCTGGCTTAATAATAAAATTAAAAAAATATGGCCCGGAATTTCACTAAAAAACATAGTATTTCTTCTCTCAAAGAAAATAAAATAATTACAACTTCATATTATCTTTTATTTCTTATTTTAACAACATAAAATAATGTCATATATTAGTCATATCTGACTTCGAGAACGAAGCCGCAAGTAAAAGCTAGTTATATATAAATTAGAGCCCAGTTGCATGTCGTTTACAACTGTAAACGAGATAGGTTGTGGGTTCGATTCCCAGGAAAAGAAATATTTACTATTTTGATTTTCTTGCTGTGATAAACCGAGCTTTATGTGTGTCATACACAGGTTAAAAGCGCGGTTTCGTCGCTAAATGGGCGACGGAAGTGTCATAATAGTTTTATTAACACTAGGTTTCTTTTTGTTGCGAGATATGTATATATTTTAGTTTGTGGTATTTTCTTAGGAATTGCGTTGGTATTTGAGGTCAGTGCTCCAGCAACAGTCGTGGGTGTAACCCCTCAAGCTTACTCATAGTTCATGAAATAATTTAAATTCAATGTAATATAATTATAATGTTATATTATGTAATATAACATTATAATTATATAATAGAATAATATATTATTAGATTTTAGAAAGTACCTGTTTTAGAAATTAGACGCAACTGTCAATGTGGTGAAATATATCTATTTAGCTGCTCAACACACTATGTCTTAAAATTGGACAGGAAGTAGGTAATGGAGTGTCCTTACACTACTTCTCCAGCGTGAATATAAACAATAATTAACATTTACCAATAATAATTAACAACATATAATATAAGTATAATACGATACCACTCTACCAACTAATATTAACAAGTTACAAAGTTCTATTATTAGAATTTGTAGTTCGATCAAATACTGAAATGCATCTGATGATCGTTGTTACTGCGGAATGCACTTCAAACTTTGCATTAATTAAATTGCAGTATGCAAATTAATAATTTACTTGAATTTTTATTTATTGCAGTGAATTAATAATAATTAATTAAGATGTATATAGTGGACTTATATATAAAAATAGGTTTGGTTGTTATCTTATCGCCTCACAAATATATTAGTTTGTAATTAGATGCGTCGTATCGAAATAAATCGAACCCACAACCTATCGCATTTACAGCCAGCTTGTACTACGCCATGACTGACCTCAATCACAGTTCAAATTTACTTTGTCAAACATCGTTAGTAGGCAGCGTACTAGACAAAAGCCTATATATACAGGTGGCACCATACACTACCTCATACCTAGGCAAGTACATACAGGTAGATTTAAATATAGATATATGCATATACTAGTACTGGTAGAACCTCTGGAACTGTTAACACAGCAAATACAGAGTAACTAACAGGTATATTTACTGTAGACTTTGGTACAGTTTCAATCCAATGCTGATGAGATGTACATTAAATGATTGGAAACGTAGATTGCGTTCTCGGTTTCCCGAAATCGCAATGCATCTGCTCTATAATGAAAATAATTGTAAACTATAAGTACTTCGATTTCCACTCGAAAGAACAGATATTTTTATTACGGTAATAAGACAAAGCGCGGCGTTAAGATTCGCCGCTCGACATGCCATACCTACACTGCTGTATGCAGATACATCATCATGTTATAATATATATATATATTTTTCAGAAATTTAATAAAAACAGCTAGTAACATTTAGTATGTATATCTATAACTTCTAAAAAAGCAGCTCAATGCTTTATCGCATAACATGATAGACATAGCGGGGCTCTACGCCGTGTTTCCTCTTGACAGATAAGGACATGAAAAGAAAATGATCTGAATTGTGTCCTGCCACTGTGCCTCGGTTGCCAAGCAAAGAAATAAAAAAGAACTTTTTTGTATCTTAACCCTATCAATAGTCAGTAAGGTTATTATTATTTTTTTTCGCTTTATTTTATAAATAGGTCATTCGAGCTTAAATAAGAAGTTTAGTATAGAATGAAAGTTCTGTCATGACCGCACTCGACACGTTTCGCTGACGAGTTTCAAGTGCTGCGACCAAAAGTTATGTTGTTTAGTTTAACATTTTGTGTTTCACTTTGTATAAGGAGAGTTTAAGTTCTGGATATAGGTAATAATTAGGATTGTTAGTTTAGTGGTTAAGAGTTTTGATTATTTTAGGCAGAGGTCGTAGGGTTGATTTTCGACAAGAGCAAATTTTATATGTGTTTGATATCCCGCTCATATTAGGGTAGGCAGAAGGAACTTGGGGACATAGTGTTACAACACTTCGTTGTCATTCACTGGTGAGTGACAAAAACTAAAGCCGAGCTATGCCTAGCACAGTAAGAAGTGAAAATATTAAATATTACATTTTCTCGAATGGAAATCGAACCCACAACCTGTCGCGTTTTACAAATTATCACTTCGATTCTATTGTATTTGTTTTGCATTTTTACTTTTTAGATGTATCCCACATATATTAGTTTTACTTATAATACGCCGTTATCCACTTTGCGTCGAATTTTTGAATCAAATTTTTGATTGCGTGACGGAACTCAAAGCCGCGCTTCTGCTTTGTTACCAGAGCGAAGAGAGGAAAAAATCAACAAATAACATTTCATTGCCCGAATTGGAATCGAACCCACAACCGCATTGTTCACACCACGAATACCTCGACGATGGCATTTTATAAATATTTAAATCGAATGCACTTCTATTAAAACCGATTTTATCACTAGCTATCGTTAAACTAATTTAATCACCACCTGTCGTTCAAATAAGCTTACCACGCTCATTTATTTCAAAGTTGCCTCAATTTTCTTCGCATAAGTCAAATTAAGTGATATATCCAGTGAGCTTAGAGTGCACGGGGAACTCGCTCGGAGCAAACAAGTTTTTATCTAACAACAAATTAATTATTCTAATATAATGCATACTTGCAACGGTAAATTAGAAACGGCTGATCAAAAAGACAATATAATGTTGAGAAATCCATTATTTGCTTTCCGCTGGGCGGGGTTGAGTTCCGCCAGAGCAGTGAAGAATTGAGATTGTTAATTTCATGGAGTTATAGATTTATTTTACTTTATTTTAAGGGAATTAGTGTAGGGAGTGGTTGGAAACAGCTAATGTAAGAGGAGCGTGGTTTCAAGTCCAAAATCTCCGACCTCTCCTAAAATACTAATCCGATTTTCATAAAACATAACTAGTCACCACCATGATGAACAAAGCTGTCGATTAAATGCCACATCAAAATCGATTCATTAATTCAGGAGCTACGGTGCCAAAGACAGACATATGAAACTTCCCTTTTTGTGTCGGTAGTTAAAAGAAAACAACAAAACAAAAAAAAAATTTTTTTCCAAAGGAAAATGAAGATAATGTGAACTCGAAGTGAACTAAAATTGTCCCTCAAACGGCCCGGAATGGACCTCGCTCTTATTTACGACGTGTCGAGAAAGATTAAGTCAAATGTAGCGAAAATTACTTAAACGTATGCTTAGGTAGGGTCTTTTTGAACTATTCTCTTTAAATACGGTAGAGGTCATCGTGGCGCAGCGGCTATTGTGGATGTGGGTTCGATTATTACTCGGAAAAATTATTTCAGTTTCCTCACCTAGTTAAAGAAGAGAGAGAGCTTTTTGAGTCATACAAATTACAACTTTATGAAATATTTTATTATATAAATAGATATCAATAGGTTAATACAATATTATTTTAGTACCAAAAATCCAAAATACTACAAGTACAAAAATCACAGTAAACACAAGCTTTTGTGAAAATATGAACAGGAAAATAATTTAATCCGTTTTCCTTTCAATGTTTGAGCGACACACATTCGATAAGGAAAAGGCATAAAGAAAAAGTAGGTTCAAAGCAAAATTTTTGGCTATCTTTACTTATTCATAATTATCAAAAATATATATATATAATATATACTATGTATATATCAAATTATATACATAAAATATATCAAAAATATATATATGGCACTCAGGATTTAAGAAAAAGTTAAGAGTTGAGTGGCAGAATTCAACGCCGTTGTCTCGACACCAGAGCGAACAAATAAAAATAAATATTTAATTTCCTCGATTGGGGATCGAACCCATCGTGCTTACAGTTGCAGCTGTACGCGTCACCACGACTGTCCTCAATTACCTTAATTTTATTGTTCAATTTATATTACATTCATTAATAATGTAAACATCGATATATAATTTAATTATATTAATAATATTCACTGATAATATTTTCCTTTGTTTCAGGTAATTTCATACAAGCAAGTGCCGGGGCCAGCTGGGATAAGGATCATTAGGCTCTATTTTGGGCGACATCCATTCCGTCTCGACATTCTGGCCTCGTGCCCGCTGTGCGTCACATTCGCTTGTATACATATAATTTAGGGAATATAATTCGTTATAATTGATAAATATTATCTTAATTTAGTTTTCAGGGATTTTTATATTATATTTATTTAGGTATCAACGTTACAAATTATTTATTTACGTTTATATTTCCATTTCTTCGCTCTGGTGTCGACGCAAAGTGCGGCTTTGAGTTCTGCCACTCAACACGCAATGCCTCCAGAGTTTGGCAGAAAGTGGGGAACGGAGTGTATCAACATTGGGTTCCCTCTGCCTACCCTTCTGTGTGTGGGGTACAGCGTGAAGCTGATTATAACGTTTCAAATAAGGCCAGTCCTGGCACAGTGGCACGAACGAAAACTGGGAACCTAGTGTCAAGACACTTCCGTTCCCTGCTTTTCGCCGAGTTGTCGCGGCATTAGGTATTGGGTGGTTATCAGACTGAAAAATTAAAATATTAAATCGAACCCACAACCGTCGTTTACAGTTGCCAGCCATGATATCGCTATTTATTGATCGCACAAATAATAGAATTAGCTTAGGGAACCTAGAGCTAAGAAACTAGAGACACCTATTATATAATTATAAACTAGCATTTTCAAAGTAAAATTTAGCAAGAATTTATGAGCTTGATCACCCGACCCATCAATCACTTTGCCTCTCACGCCCGACGTGTGCCTCTTGTATGTTATATTAAAACTATGAATACGTATAAAACACGTAGATATTTGTTAAAATTTGCTAAACAAGGGTTATAACGTTGAAACGTAGTGTTACATTTATTCATTTTGGCTGTAGCTGTGAGTTTAATCTATATTCAATGGTATTTAAAATATACCTATTTTGTAAATATAACACGGCGTTGAATTCCGCCACTAAATACATAACATCTGTAAAATCTGTGTCAAAGTGCCTCGAGTCCAGGGTCTATGACAAAGAAGATGAAGCCGGTAGGTATTTCGAAAATTTTAATTGTTATTTTAGATTTATAAAATGTTATAATTGTAGATGGGGCTCGAACCCACGACCATATAAAGTAACGTATTATTACACATTCGACTGATAAATTATAAAATAAATTAAATAAGAACATATATTGTCATTAATTTTACATTTCAAAATATTAGAATAATCTCTAAATATTTTAAGTGGACCGCGTTAATCCAGCTTAGTTTCTTCAAATTTGTCGCGTTTTTTTATATAAAGACTGTAATTGAAATTCTTTCATACGCAATTTCAAAGTTTTACATACTCAGCTTTTTCTTCATCAGATTTCAGCTGAGAAGGAAATTTAACGGAGCTTTGATGACATGGTGACAATTTAATTTATATTTTTACTTAGTAGAACAGTTATGTATATTTATTTTTCTTTTTAGCTTAGCTTTATATCAACACAGGCAGAGGAAATCTACTCACCTAGTATTAAAACACTCCCGTTAAGATGCTTTCATTCCATATTTTCCACCGAATTCTTGAAGTATTACGCGTTGAGACGAAACTCTCTTTTCCCCTAGAATATTAAATATTTAATTCTCCCAAATGAGAACCGACCTCCCAACCGTCGCGTTTACAGTCGCATAACTTATACCACTTAATATTATTTTAAATAAATCAAAGTGGAAATTTTAAGAAATCCAAAAAAAAATATTTTTATAGTATCTATTATGGTCAAACTCGCAATAATTATTTATGTAACATCATTTTTATTAAAAATAAATATTAACATTTAAGTAAAATATATTTTAAGCAGAACAAGCAAAATTTCTTGATTCTTCAAAACTTGTAAATAGAGTTTTGTAAGAATAAAAAGGAGCTCTCTCGTCGTCAACACAAAAACTGCAATGTTGGATTTCTCGGAAAGAATTTACTTGAATATTTTACTTCACCGCTGTGTCTCATATTTTTGTATTATGCGATAAAAATATTATAAACTTTACTATATACAGAGAAAAAATCTACACCTATATTGTAAACAAAGTAACTGTAGCTCAGTAGTTAATATGTATCGGGGTTACCAGTTCAAATACTTTTATAGAAAAACTTTTATAGATATTCTAGTGTTTACGTGGCTTCGGTCTCATGGTCTAATAAAAATAGCTAAAACTTAAATAAGTAAATGACACATTCTCAGTCCACAAGGTAACTGCAGGTGCCTTGGGCCATATATCTCTTTAGCAAATGGAAAACAAAACATTTTTTTTAAATTTGAACTAATAGTTCCTGAGATTAGCGCGTTCAACCAAACAAACATATCAGTCCCTAAATATAATGTAATCGTATTTAACTGTAATATATTTTATTAGTAATAAAACATTATTCTTTTAATATCGACTTCGCTCTAACGTTCAAATAAAAGCTAGTGAAGCAGAAGTCTGTGAGGTCAGCAGTTATTTAGTGGGAAGAAATTCTGAAGTATTAGTTATCTGAAGGAAATATCGAAGGAGGATTTATTACAGAGTTGCCATAAAAATAACTTTTAAAAAATTGACTCTTATATTATATATAGATCGTGGGTTCGATTCCTACTCGAGGAAAAATAAATATTTACATTACCTCGCTCTGGTAACAAGGCAAAGCGCGGCAAAAGAGAGAGTTCCACCCATCAATAGGTAATGCCAAACAATGGAATGAAATAAAGTGGAAAACAGAAGTGTCTAATGGGCAAAGAGTGTCCGCACACTAGGTTTTCATGTTCCTTATATGTGAGAGAAAAAAAAGGGGTGAATGTGAAGTGAATGAACAAAAAGAAAAAAAAGCTACTATTTAAAAGCTTACTAACCATTTATTCTCTTAAGAGCAAATCAAAAGAGCATATTTTCATAGAAAAATAACTACAAGTACTAAAAGTAAGCAATCATAAAAATGGTGCTTCACCCGGTCCAAGGTAAGGGGAGAGCTGTTTGTTTATTATTTAATTATATTTTTATATAAAACCGTGTTCTTACAAATATCTCGAGAAAGGACGGAATACATAATTAACTTAGTAATCCTTATTTAACGAGTTTTTATGGAAAAAACCGTTTCTATGTTAAGACTTTGCGAAGTTTTTTTTTACTTATTTAATTATTTTAAAAACATTTTACTTAAGATTATACTTTTTATTACATATAAACTTACTTACTTTAAATATAAAATTTATAAACCAGTCGTCGCACGCAGTTTTGTGTGAATTACATAGAAATTCCGTTCCTTCCAAATCAGTAGTTTCGTCTGTCAGTCAGTATAGTATAACAGTAGTACAATTTTTTTTTAGTATAGATAAATTATTAAATTAAATTAAATCATCTTCACGTTGCATCCCGCACACAACAAGATAGACAGAGAGAACCTAGTGTTAAGACACTCCAATCCTCACTTTCCGTCGAATTAAAAATAAATATTTCATTTCCTCGATTGGGGATCGAACCCACAACCAGTCGCATTTACAGGCACACTTCGCCATGACTGGCCTCATATTTATCATATATTATTATATGTCTAAGCAAGTGAAGCCACGAGGAACTGTTGTATTTTTATAAAAATAGCAAATGACGTCAGTACATTTACACCAAAGAGTATGTAAATGGTAATGGATATATGGCATTTCTTTCGAGGTCTTAACGTTTCATAAGAAAGTGGTCCCAAATAGGTACTTATAATGTCATAATTTTGTTTTTATATTCACTACTCTCTGTGTTTACTTTGTGAATTCTATTTAGTTTTTCTTTTTCTGGGCGTTTTGCACTTGTTCGGGGTCTTGTATTGCTGGTAGACAGATCACCATATTCCACATACCTTTCAATAATATATTGAATGCGATATCTATAAAAAATTAAAAACCAACCTATGTCGTAAATATTATACGTTAGTTATAATTTTTTTATATTGTTAGCACTATAGGGAGATTCTTACAAATTTCCTCTAACTAAACAAAATATCAAAAGAAAATATAATTTAATAATACAGAATGCTATTAAAAAAATTTAAACTAAAATAAATAAAATCAAATCAGCTTCACAATATATCCCGTATTGATGCCAGCGAAGAAACCAAAATATTAATAAATAATAATTTGTTCTTGACTAGGGATCGAACCCACAACCGTCGCATTACAGTCACACCTGTGATCATGCGTTAACAAAAAATAAAAACTGTTTAATTTTATCACAAAGGATACTTGGACTTAAATAACGCAACAGTCAATCGAGATGATACTGCCTTTTTGTATTACCACAGGGACAATAAACCAGGGAAAAGACAAGTAAAAACACATAAAAAAGTAACGCGATACATAAAACCATTCAATCTACTTAAAAAGATTGGTCTTTTTACTTCATAAAAGGTATAAAGGACTATGTGTAAATATCTGTGTAAATTTTAGTCAAGTTATTCTTATTTATAAAAGCAGGCCATTGAACCAATGGGACAAGGTCCGACTGTAAATGCAATAGTGGGTTCGTTTCCCACTCAGGGGAATGAGTTATTTTCTTTTCTCCTTTACTCATTGCTTAACGTTTCGAATTTAGGTAGAGTTAGTGAAGACAAGCTAGTTTCACTCTTTCTGCCATGTCATTCAATATAAAGCTTTAACTCAAAAAGTTAACCATTTTTTTATATTAAACTCGAGTTTACCAGCATTTTCACATAGCATGTATGAAGATTAAAATTGTAATTATTGTAAAGTCCCAGCTCTTGCATGGAGACACTTAAAAATCCCCATTTTCATACTCCCATAGATGCTACATTTTAACGCTCATATTACGCTGGTAATCTTGCCACTACCTCAATATACATTTCAGAATAAGCCTCTCGTCATATTAGTAAGAGTAAACTAATATATACTTATTTAGGTTTTTTTTTAATATAAGAGGCCGGAGGCCTTCAAAGCGTCGTTGAGCCGGTTGTGGCGCAGCAGCACAAAGGTGTGACTGTAACGCGACGGTTATGGGTTCGATCTCCACTCGAAGAAGTGTAATATATATTTACGCCTCCAAAATTTGGCACAAAGTGGAGAACGGAGTGTCTTAACACTAGGTTCCCTCTGCCTACCCTGTTATGTGCGGGATACGGCGTGAAGCTGATTTTTATTTTTTTTAATCTAAAAAATTTTGGTTATAAAATATTTACGGGGTAACTGGAATTACCCTCTGCCTTATATCTCGCATTTTTTCCTCCTCACAAAAAGTAGACCCGCTTCCGTCCCTACAGTGTTACAGTCACCTCAAACGGGCTCTGTGCTTGCATGCGTACCAAATCCGGATACGCGAGTACGTCGTAAACCACTGTCTTTTCACTCACTACCTATATGCCATGTGAATATGAAATATATAGGTTTACAGTATAGCTGCCGTATACTTTTTCTATGGAAATTATGTTTTATATGATCATTTTGGTAGCTTAATAAGTACATATATATATGTATATAAATAATTAATATATTATAATAATATTATAATAAATATATATACAATATGCGTATACATTTTACAATCATACGTTGCTATTCTAATACTGGTTTCTTCCCGTCCAAGTAGGAATTTTGTGAAATTTTCTCTTATTCTGTTATTTTTTTTATATACGATTATATTTATGTAGTTAGACAAAGTGTACAAGAGTTTTTACTTATCACAAGGGGTCGCTGTAAGAGATTTTTCCCCCAAACGATGTTAATACAAGATTTTTAGCGTTAATGATGTCAAGTAAAGAGTTTCTGAACTGGAACAGTGTTGTTAGAATCACGTAAATATCACGATATAATGATGTCGGCATACCTACACCGACTTGATCTGAAGGAATAAATTATACTCATATTGAAGACTATTAGGTATATATTAATAATTTATATGCTATATTAAAAGCCAGTCGTTAGTACATTTGCAAACGCGAGTGGTTGTGGGTTCGATTAACAATGTGGTAACGAGGCAAAGTGCAGCAAGGAAGTTTCCTAATAATGCCTCTGTCTACCCTGCTATTTGCGGAATGCAGAGTGAAGATAAAAAAATAGTAATACGCGCAGGACACTGAGTATTAGGACACTAAGTTCTATCTGCCATCAATTAATATCTAAGTTAATTCCAAATCCACTACAGCATGAAAAACATACTTACATACGAAGCTTTTATATATGATATTTGAAACATTAATTATAAAATTTTCTCCAAAATTTTTTTCCAAGTAAAAGAATCTTAAATTAGATAATATGAAGTACTAAGTAATAATCAAGGTATTATAAAACCTCCCGAGGAGCCGCCAGACAAAGTTTTATAACGAGTACAATTTGTCATGTTTACTTCTCTGTAAGAGATAACAAGCTTGGTTATATACTTTTATCTGCTTTCTGATATAGAAAGTATTCTGCTGTTTGCGTTTTTTATTTTACCTTTATCATCTTTTTATAGGTTCTAATTATCTATATACATTGAGGTTAATCGTGGCGCAGGAGAGCCAGCGTGTCACTATAAATGCGATAGGTTGTGGGTTCCATCCCGGTGGAAATCCTGGCCTGGCCCCCATACGATACAATTTTATTTACAAACTTTAAGATTTTCTTTGCCCACGTTTGAAATTCCCGTTATAAGCGAAAGTAAAAATAAAGAGTTAGGTACATAAATCCACATTATTGGTTATCAATAATTTTATTCACAATTCTAAACAGATTAACAAGATAAATCAATAAATAAAACTTATGTATACTTATATACAAACAAACATCACTACAAAAACATGGGAACAACTAAAGCATTGTGGTATAAACTCAATTAGGAAATTAAAAATCAAGATGGAACCCGAACCCAAAACGGACTCGCCTCTGTCTGTCTATGAGAGTACTGGTCATTAATCGAATTACTCGAACTTCGTTATGTGGCTCGTGGAACAAAAGGTCCCTCTGATACGTGAAGCCACCGCAACGTTGGGAATCCACGAAAATTTTCAACTCTGAACCATTATCATAGCCTTTACTAAGTGCCAGACCAACTGTAGCTGGACTGCTGTTGTAATTATCATTCACTATCGTCGCTATCCGTAAATTTGGAGTAAATTGCTTGTGAAGACACACTTGGAAACCGATTCTGCTGATTGTGGAAGACAGTGTGAACGACGCTCGCTCGTATCTCCCGCTGACTGACAAATCTGGTGATAGAGGCTGCGATAAAGGCTTTAAACCGAATTCGCTGCCAACACTGAACTCCGGTGTCACTTTATACATCCATTGGGTGACAAATTTTAACGTATTAGGGTCGACATCTTTCATGGAACACGATAGAGAACTAATGGACTTTTCACCGTCTTTCTCAATAATAATTTCAGTTTCGGATGAAATTAGGTCTTTAATTTTAGACGTTAATCGTATCTCGTACTCCTCTAGGGTCTCCTTGTAAGTAGCCATCGCTGACCCCGAGGAATCAATTAACAAGCCATCTTCAACGTTCTTGGCGTCCATTTCCTTGTGTATGAAATGCGTGAAAGTCTTGTATGATTCATTCATTTTTGCAAGATTATAATTTTGAACGAGTTTCACTTTATCATATATCTCTCTGAGAACGACCATTTTAGCACCAACGAAACACTTTGGGAAAATACTTTTGGCTTCAGCGTGTACATCACTCAGCCTTGTCAACGCGCGTGATGTCTTATCAGGAGTAATCACTATGATTTCCTTCTTTTTTGGCAACAGCCTTTGAAGGCTAGAAATGAAATTGCTGACCTCCTCTTTGATCACCGACTCGTTTATATCCATTAGAAAATTATTATTATATGTTTTCGTATTTTCAATTTATTAAATGACAGGTCGAACGTCATTGGCCTGTCTACGAATATTTTTAACCGCACTGTCGACGTGTGGCCAGACACACGCCGCAACAAGTCTGCTTATATTTAGTGTGTAATTAATACTTACTTCCCACGATATTATTGTATAGAGTAGATTATATTTACGATTTTGCATTTGTAATAAAATAATTTATATTTATATAATTTAAGGAAATTTTTTATTGGGCTTAACTGATATGACAAATGTATATTTTTAATCAATTATCTTTGTTTTATATTAGAATACATTATCGGTTTATTTTATGGTGTCGTTATAATTTCATATTAAATTGCTGAAATAATAGATTTAATATTTTTATAGTTTTATAAATTGCCTGTATATGTACAAGAAATGCTACAGGCACTTCTTATGCGCGGCGTTGAGTTCCACCAAATTCCCTCTACATATTCTTCTTAGCAACAATTTACCATAACATAATAAATACAAATTTTCCAAATATAGCCACTGAGTGCGGCTACTGCCGCATTTCCACTGTACCACACAATCTCAATGTACGTATATCCACGATTTAATTAAATTTCAGTGCTTTCAATAACGACCGAATTTTCGTACACCTAATCTTGTATTCGATATTAAAATCGATACATGTAATTAAAATCGAGCAATTTTGTTTAAATTAAGTACGTTTAATCCATTAAATCGATTATAGTGTCGAACAAAATAGATCTTTTAATATATTATATATGTAATGTAAAATTATTACGTATAAGTAATATATTTCCAGGTCGATACGACATGGGTACCTTCAAAAAGCGCGTTTACCTCCTCCTTAAAGGCCGGCAACGCACCTGCAGCTCCTCTGCTGTTGCACGGGGTCGTGGGCGGCGGTGATCACTTACCATCAGGTGACCCGTGCGCTCGTTTGCCTTGTCCTTTTCCATAAAAAAAAAAAAATGAATTCGAAGTGTAAGTTCGAATTCCGTGACACTCCGTTCTCCATTAAGACACTACTATTATCCACTTTCTACCGAATTCTTGAGCCATTGCATGACGCAAATGACCCTACAAAGATATTAAATTAAAATAATAAATTCCTCCAAATGTTAATCGAACTCATTACCGTCGCGTTTACAATCAAAAACTTAAGCCCGTGCATCACAACGGCCTTGTAAAAAATCGCTTAACTAAAACATAGTATGCCGTGACGTACCCTTAATTTTCCGCTATCACACTTTAATCACATTGCAAGGCAGCGGTGATTTATTATTTGGCGTTGGCAATTCACCACCTGTCCTCCCCCCCCCCCCCCCCCCCAGGGGAAACCCCTTTTAGGGTATTGCAATCAACAACCGACTATAGGAGAGCCATTGGGAGCAATCGTTCTGTTTCTATTATGGAATGTATTTGTTTATTTCAAGGAAGTAAGTAGAAGTTTGTTATGTTCATTTGTTTTTTATCATTTATTTTTATTAACAATTTAGCTTAGCGTATGTATGTATATTATATTGTATATATTTATGTTATATCAGTATTTTACACGAGGCTGGTTGACCACCATCCTCGTAACGCAATAGCACAGCGTCTCATGTAAATGCAACGGTTGCAGGTTTGAAAAAACTCGGAAGAATGAACTACTTTCATTTTTTCGCTCTGGTAAAAACTGAAATTTTGGCTTTCACCATGTAACTTGTCATGTATAGTTGAGGAAGCAGTGTCTTAACACTGGTTTTCAACAGCCGACGTTACGGTGCATTATGTAAATTTAAACTCAAACTCCGCGTCTTATCTCTCTAAAAAATAAAGGCAGACAGAGAGAACGTATTTATAAGACACTCCGTTCTCCATATTTCAACCAATTTTCGAATGCGTCGTGTGGCGTAGCTAAACACCGCACCTTATTACCTCTTAAATCAAATTTTGTAACAAATTATATCTAAAATTGAATGTATTTGAATGTAAATCGCATTTGCGGCCTCTCAATCCTCAAAGAAGATAAGGCTTTGATCGCACGAGCGAATCAAAAGACCGTTTTCAATTACTTAAACGTCTAATCCCGGTTAACCGTATTATTATTCGTGGACCTATTTTAGAATTATCATTTTAGTGGAAATATGGCGTTGGAAGTTGAAATGAAAGAAAGAGGTATATATATGTTAGATTCGTATCAGTTTAGTTATATATCTTGAAATGTCTACCGTATAGGGAGGTAGACAAAATAGGCAAGGCAGGTAAAAAAAACATTAATTTATCACAATATATTTTTTTTTTGAGATATTATTTTTACAGCTTTTTTTTCTGTAGTTTACTACAAATAAACTTAAACAATTAGAAAAACTACAAATAGATATAGATTAAACAATTTTTAATACATAAATAATATACTAAATACCAGTCGTAGCGCAGTGGCACATACGTATGTAAAAGTGAAAGATTGTGGCTTAGATTCCCTCTTAAGGAAATGAAACATTTAATATTTTCATTTCTTTGCTCTGTTATTCTATGGGAACACAGACTCCTAACACTAGATTCCTAGATTGCCAGTGCCTACTTTTTCATGTGCGTGATACAGCGTGATGCAAAAAATAACGAAAAAAGCTACATTTGACAGTATCTCTAGGGATAACCTTTTTATTAACATTCTTAATATATAATAGTCTATTAAGAAAAGTCATTTAAAACTGAGTATCGAGTTACTCTACATCACAAACTATTTCTATTGCGTTACTTAGAAGTCCAGAGGACTTGAAGAGGAATTCGCTATTTCAGTCTCGATTCTCGTGTTTCTCGCTAAGCTTAATAGTTTTGTCAATTTGCAGAATACTGGCTTATATTACGTTAGTTTAAAGGCCGAAGTTGTATGTATGTGTCATACATTTAAAGGCAAAATACTGGTATTTTATTTAATGAACTACCGTTTCCGGAACCTTTCGGTTTATTGGCGTGATAGCTTCAGGTATTGTTTTCACATGCTTGTGTAGTTTAAAATGTTATTAGCTATATATTTCTTTACTTTTGTCAATTATTTTCTTCAAAAGGTTATTATTAAATTGGCTACGCTTCGCTCGCACGAAGTTTAATGAGCCACCTGTTGGCTTAGCGGGAAAAAACACGTCCCGTCAGACAAAAACGTAAAATTAAAGAAAATGCGTTTCTAGATTCTGGAACTCTCTAGCCACTAGAACAGACAAACACACGAACAGACATTGGTTTTTATATATATAGATAATAATCATTTCAGCTTGATTAAGTATGGAGTTACCAGGCGTCAGGCAGCGTCCAGATCTGCCGATGGCTTTCTTTGTCTATGACAATATCTCGAATTCGGATGGAAAATGGAGCCCGAAAAACATCAGACTTGACCTTCAGCATATCTATACTATATAATCTCTATTTTCATAGAAGTCCTATTAGTTATAAAGAAAAAACTTTTTATTCAAAGAAAGAGCTTTTAAATTTAACATCGAAACGTCTCAAGGCTTGAAAGAAAACCAACAAATGTTTTGAAAAAAACTATTATCTGAAGATAGTTAGGGTGCTTTGTGAATTTCATCCACTTTTTATTTATCGTCTACTTATTTTAATATAAGTGAATATACTTGAGAGGGCCTTTTGTACTATTACTAAGATGTTGCTGCGACTTTGCTTGATGTTTAACAAAGTCATGTAATTTGTTGTGCAGTAAATTATATTTTGAAACTAGTCGCACTGGCACGAGTACAAGTATGTGGCTGTAAATACGGCAGATTGTGGGTTCAATTCCCATTCGAGGAAATGTAATGTGAAAAAATATTTCGTAATTGTTATTAAACACATTAAAAAAGTTTGACTAAATTGACGGCTACTCAGTAAAAGGCAACAGAATATTATATTATAATACTGATCTAAAGAAATATTCTTGTACTTATTACTATTTATTTATCCTAAAATCTTTATAGAATAATGCAATTTTGTCAGTTTACTTATTTAAAAGTTTAGGAGTTAAAGTTGTTCTAATTTCCTGTCTCGGCCACCCCAAGGGGTGAATTGTGAAAGTTTAAATTGATTATTTCTGTGTAAAGAAGCTATAAATTGTTTCTAATGAAATGCGATCTAAGACACTGAATTTATTTCAAAGAGGTCTGAAATAATTACTTTGAATTTTACAGGTTTTGTTTCAATAAATCTTATTCTTATCAGGAATACCGTTTTTCTCGTGTCAATTTTACGTTTAGGTGAAATAAATCTATAAGTTGAATTTAGTTGGGTTCAAATACAATGGCTGTCAGTTAAAATGTAACTAACTGATTCAACTGCAAGTACGTAGTTAGAATACTTATTTCTATTTCATATAACTTATCGTCGTGCTTTATCTACAAGAGTGGAGAAAAAAATTTTTAAATATTCCCCTGAGTAGCGGTCCAATCCAGATGTATTGCGTTGCTTTCACGCTGTATCCCACACTTAGTAGAGTAGACAAAAGGAACCTGGGACTTCGTAATAAGTTGTCATTCCCCCCTTTTCGCTGAATTCTGGAGACGTTGTATATTCAGTGGTGGGACTCAACGCCGCGCTTCGCCTTGTTTACTACAGGGAGTAAAAGAAAATATTAAATATTTCATTTCCCGATTGGGATTTGGACCCACAACCGACGCGTTTACAGTCACTCTCTTGTACCTCTATACCACAACGGCCTTTAGCTACCTCTATATCTGGAAATTTACTAAGAAAATTATCAAAGCAACGATATAAAACTTTAAATATTCGTTGGTTTATATTTCTGCATAAAAGTGCAAATATAAACGTGTAATATGCATATTGTGTACACGCACACTGTACAGGAAATGCATTTCGTGTTGGCAGCGTTCCACGCCGTGATTCTGCATACATTCAACGGAAACGTCATTTCATACTATCCTATTTAACTTTGAATGCTTTCTAATAACCAACGATTTCTATGATTTAACAAGTAAACTTATATTGATTTTCTTTCATATACTATATTACACTTATTCACTTTCGATGTCATAATAAAAACTTTTTAAATAACTTATGAAAATTTTATCAAAGAAGAAATAGAATGTTGGATAAAGTCAAAGATTAATATTTATTTAATATTCGAAATGCTCCACACCATATATTTTATGTATGTTATCTTCTTTCTTTTTCTAATTTGAAGAAAACTAGGTACTCCTGTTCTATTTTTTTTCATCGAGATAATATGCGGCGTTGAGAGTTTGGCAGAAAGTGGAAAACGGAGGAGACTTGATGGGTATGATGTATCTTAATACTAGGTGCCCTTTGCCCTGCTATGTACGAAATACAGCATGCACTTAAAAAAAAAGAAGCTTAAAGCTAAAAATAATATAATTTCTAAACTTTTTCGCAAATTCTCGTTCATTTTACAAGGATAGCGTGATAAATAATCAAAGCGAATAGAAGCATTACGAAAACCTGGCCTCGTATTTATTATAGATAATGTCCAAACTTTCTGAGGGTAAACAAGCTCTTTTATTTTTATAGAAAATATTGTTCATCCCTCCACTAACATTCTCTTACTGAAGTGTTACTCGGGACGGGAGATGCGAATAACGGTCGAATTCTGTTATAGGAATATTTTTAATAAACTTTTGAGAGTTTTATATATATTTTTTTTTTTTTTTTTGGGGGGAGGTTTTTTCTTTAATTTCAATATTTTGTATGTTTTAAGTACATTTTTTATGAAATAGGTACTCGAAACAGTTTTTCGAGTAAGAAAAAATACGGTGAAAAATATACTATGTGGAATAAAGTGTGGAATTCAAAAAAAAATACCAAAATATAAGTTGGTCTTGGCGTGAATTTGATGAATCAGCTCTTCTATTTACTTTTACTAATTTCACAAGAAATTAATTTTGTATGAGTATGTTTGATCGGTTCAATAATCGCTTTGAATCGTCCTTTTTAGGTAAAAATTTATACTTTTTTAATAACACCACTAGGCAAATCGAACCTGGGAACTTAGTATTTAGACACTCCAACACCTTTGTGTACAGAGAAAGAGGGATAGTTCTCCGTTCTGTTGACGGAAGTCAACGCTGCGCTTTGCCTCGTTGCAAGAGATTCCTTGAGTAAAAATCGAATTCGCAACCTGTTGCGTGAACCTACGTTACGACTGCTCCACGCTACTATAGGGTTAAATAATATGAACTAATATATAAACTTCTAAGAACACATGGATACTAAAGAAGTATAAAAAGAAGGAAATTTAGAAATTTCTGTATGATTGTTAGAAGTAGCCATTCAGTGAGTACACAGTAATAAAATATTTTGAAGTCATTAAAATTTTCAGAACACCGACCTTGTTTTCGTTCAGGAAACACGAGGAGTACAAACTTTGCACGTCTTCTATATGGGTCAACGTTAATAAAGCCATGAAAAGTTTTCGGCATGAAAATAATGTATTTCACAAATTTTTTTTCAAGACTGTATCTCATCTAGCGCGTATAAATATAATCATTCAGCTTCACGCTGTATCCCGCATACAGCAAGATAGGCAGAGGGAACCTAAAATGAAAACATACCGTACCCCACATTCAGCCAAATTCTAGAGGCATTGCATGTTGAGTTGCGCAGCTCAACGCCGGACTATTGCCTTGATGCCAAATGTATTGCTGTCTGAAATGAAACCTTTTCTCCTTCGCTGGACAAAACGCAGCGTTGAGTTCCGCCGCTCCTTACGCAATGCCACGAAATCGGACTTAGAGAACAGAGAGTCTTCACATTGGGTGGCTCTCTCTACCCAACTTCATCCGAAATATTTCGAAATTCCACAAACAAAAACCTCGAAAATTTAAAAATAAAACATATATCATTATATGAAACTGGAACAACAGGCACACATTCTGTATCGTATCGTCGACCTGTCGCAGTGCATTTTGATTTTAATCAACTAACGTATGTATATCAGAGTCATTTACTTAATGGACTCTCGATATTATTAATATGTGAATATTATAATATGTTTATTATAAACGTTAATGGATTAATAATAAGTAATAGTTTATGCTTTTATAATTACTCATGTTAACTATTAAACTGATGATATCAATAATAATTAGTTGCCAGAATTGAAGATGAGGAATGGAGAACTTAGTCTCTTAACATTTAACTTAACCTTTGCCTATCATTTTGTATCTCTCTGTAAACGTGACTGTTGTGGGTTCGATTCCCATTCGAGGGACTAAATTATTTTTAATTATCTCTCTTTATACACTGGATACAGTAGTTAAAAAAAATCTTGTGACTAACTTCATATCAAATTCAAACCATATATTATTTTTAACAATATAAGAATTTATATTTCATTTTAATTTTCAATATAATTCTATTTCAGTTTTCCATAACAACGTATTGAAAATAGATTTATTTACATTAGCGTTGTTTGTGTTGTGCTCGAAACTGGAACTTGTGTTTTTACAATTTTAACAAAAATTTTTTTTTAAAAAACATTTTTTTATTGTTTTACTCTCCTTGTTATGCCAGGCGTGGCGTTGAATTCCGTTACTCAACACCAAAATTACATCACAGTTAAACCTATATCGTATTCATATATGAAGCATGTAACCAAGAACGTATATAAATGGACGACCTAATTTTAGTAAAAATAATAGAGACTCTTAGGTGTAATACTTTCGTGTATTCATATAGAAGAAGATATTATTTCCAAAGGCATATGTTGAGAAAGAAAATAATATTTTTTCTAATAAGTAATTAGGACACCGCGTGTGACATTAAGGACGAGTAAGGAGCACCCGGATAGAGCGTGAAGATAAAAATCATTATTTCTTCCTTCTATATTCCGGACATAGCTGAGTAAGCAGAGACAAGTGTAAGTGATGTTCTAGTGTTGAGACTCTCCGTTTCTAAAAGTGTCTAAAACCTTACATCGCGCTTTGCCTAATTATTCAGATGGTAGAAATAAAAAAAACTAAAAAGTTAAAAACAAATTGATATATATATATTATTTTGTTAAAAGTAAAATTTTATTTGTAACAGGCTAAGAGCATGTGGTCAGGCAAGAAGTGCTCGGACGGCGGCGCCGGGTCCCCCACAGAAGAGGAAGTGAAGGTCGTCCTGGTGGGAGACACGCAGTGCGGCAAAACATCTTTAGTACAGAGATTTGTTTCTGATAACTTTGTTGAGGTAAGTTACCAGTTTTTTTTTGTCTTCTTTTTTTTTTGTTTTTTGTTAAAACTATTTTAACTTTTAATATTATATATATGTGGCTTCACTCTTTTTACACAAATAGGGTACAAGTGTCTACTCCGTTTCCAATTTTGAAGATATTGCGAATTGAGTGACGGATCTCTACGCTTTTCTCGCTCTTTGTTATGTGTATAATATATGTAATAAGAGACATTCAACAATAATTTTAATTCACAACATCACATCACAGGCAACGAATGGATGAAATTATTTCATTTCATAAGACCGCATAGTGTTATCTGACTGTGATGACTAAAAAAAGGGTTATGTTTGTAACGCGCATGTATGTATGAATATATATATGTGTTCCTTCGTTTCCTTGTAACTGTTAAGGCAATAAATCGATTCTGATAACGATATAAACAAAATGAACGAAAAAGAAACGAAAAACGTGTAAACAAAAGGGTGTGACTGTAACGCGACGGTTGTGGGTTCTATCCCCACACAAGGAAGTGAAATATTTATTTACGTTTATATTTCCATTTCTTCGTTCTGGTGTCGAGGCAAAGCGCGGCGTTGAATTCTGCCATTAAACCCGCCATGCCTCCAGAATACGGCAGGTGAAGCTAATGAATGAATGAATGAATGACAATGAACGAGTCGCTTCCTATATATCATCCACTTTCAAAATATAAACGATAACAAAAACAAAATCGACCACAAGGAAGTAAAATCAAGCACAGAGACAGCAATATCCGGAAAATTGTTTCAAAGCGGTGCCAGCGCTGCACTCATGATGGAAACGTCCCACTTTCCACCAAAACTAGGCCTTTCAGCCCGACCGACTTCACTTTTAATGAATTCACACACCACTTTAATTTCACTGGCGTTTGTGCTGCGCAAATGTGTTGAATTAATTGTTTTTGAAATATAGTCTTAATCTAAAATGTAGGGTGTCGTGGCGCAGCGGGATAGTTGACGGGTGTGAGTTCGATTCCCGTTCCAGGGAATGCATGATTTTTATTTCCTTGACCGGGAGATCGGTCCGATAGCAAGACATATATATTATATCTATAATTTCCAATGCAAAATTAAAATTTGAATATAATTTTTACTATATTTATGTTCCACTTATATAAACCGCCACTCAAAATACGATGCCTCCAGAATTCTACGGAAAGTGGTAAACGGAAGTGCAATAACACACACGAAACGTAGTTTTTTTAACACTACTTCCGAGGTTCCCTGTGCCTTTTGCTTTGCCTCTGCGGGACCCTAGAAAAGTAAACAAAAAAATACTTACTACTACATTATCTCGCTTTACCACAAATGCAACAATATATCAATTTGTAATGTCAATAATATTACATTAATTTTTTAATTTAAGGATTTATTGTCATTAAAGTTTCAAAATTTTTTAGTACTAGCCTTTGCTAGATATCTAAATAATAATGTAACTACCAGAATTTATTTGTATACAGAAATATCAAAATTGGATAAAAAGAAAAATGTATTTATAACATATATTGTACATATAAAAATAATTTTTCATGTTATTTTTACGATAAAAAGTATGTAGTTTGAAAACTACAAGTGCGAGTCGGCCTCGCGAACGAAGTATTTCGTAACGTCTATAAAACCGGCAAAAAAAATGTCGGGAACCACCTTTCATACAGATATCCCTGGCTTCTCCATTTTACAATAGAAATATTTATAAAAATTAAAAAGAGTTAGCAATTAAAAATCACAATTTAATAGGTAACTACGTGAAAGCATTACAAAGAGACGACGTGCTCGAAATGCTTACTAGACCGACGGCAAGTATGTTTTGTATCTACAGGCTACGAATATATAAAATGATAAACGTATTTGTATTTTCTTTAGTTTCCCGCTATATCACGTCCATAACAGTGTAGGTACAGGGAACCTATTGTTAACACACAGATTCTGCTATTTCATCTCCTGGAGTGGGAATCGAACCAACAACTAATCGCGCTTATAATCACATGCTTATATCCCTGTGCTGAATCCCGCATACAGCAAAGTAGGCAGAGAGAGACCGAATTCTCCGATTTGCCCGAATTCGAGAATTGAAGATTTCGCTTCGCGAATCTCAACCCCACACCTTTTGTTACAAAGCGGGGAAACGAAAATAATTCTTTATACCGCGAGGAAATCGAACAGATAACCCTCGCGGTAACAGTCAGACGATGTATTTCATACTGTGTAAATGTACCATTTTAATGAAAATTCCTTGTATTTTTATAAAATAACTAAAATTGCGTTAAGAATTTGCATTGTTAAATCTGGAAACTGGACTAGTGCTTTTATCGTGTTTATTTGATTTATTTTTGTAACGTTCGTGTTTAATTCAATCGTATATTTATAGATTTTTTTTAATAACTTTTTAGTAAATTATTAATTTTATTTATTTAATTAATAATGTTTATTATTCTTTCTATGAAATATGGGTATATTTCATAGAAGGAATAATAAACATTATTAATTAAATGTTAAGTAATTATAAAGATACTAATTACATGTTAAAACTAGTATACGTCAATAAAGTTATACAATTTTCCGGGTTCCGTACCCAGACCAAAGGATAAGCGATACTTATAATAGATCTATTTTTATGGTAATAATATCGTTTACCCGTTAGTATAAAGTCCCCATTGTCCGATGTATGTTGTTGATCACCATGTTGTATCTCATGAACCACCATAGCGCATATATAAATAATGCTATGGAATCCGTCTTGAGCTTGTGCGTTTTTCTATCTTCACGCTTAATCCCGCAAATAGCGGGGTAGGTAGAGTAACAGACAATATGTAGACTGGTGTCAACGTAGCTATTGTTAATTATTGTTTGCTTAAATTTAAGACTTGGCGTACTTGGCGTTGGAGTGGCGGTACTTACAAGCAATTAAAATATCTCATGCATTCTGAGGTATATCGAACTCACAACCAATATATTTGATTCAATTTTCAATTAAACTAATACTTAAATTAATTGTTTCTTGCCGTATTTTAGATATTTGAACATTTAGGGAAAAGGTGAACTTCTAACAGCTTTGTGGCTGGTTTCCACTACAGAGCGGAGCAATTGTAATGGAAATTTGATATATAAATATATTTACTTTGGCAAAGCTCTAGTATTTGTTAACCTTTTTAACGTATCTTCCATATTATGTAGGCATATTGAGGCCAATTGTGATGCAGAATCACAAACATGTGACTAAACGTGACAGGTTGTCAGTTCGATTCTCACTCGATGAAAAGAAATATTTCATATTTTCATTACCTCGCTCCGATAACGAGGCAAGTTGTGTTAATGTTACGGAAATGGTAACGGTAACTTAATGGTAACAGAATGTCTGACTAGGGTCCCGGATTCTTTCTGTCTACCCTGGTATAAGGGAAAAACCATACAAATGGGAAACATAAAATATATTATCAAATATATTTTCTATGGTTGGTAAATTAATGACCTCCCATTAATTTTGCTATCGTTACATAGAACTTATGTACTTATATAAGGCTAGACTAGACATGTCGCCGGCAGTCATGTAACATGTGTTTGCGTTTGAAAATTACCTAAGTCTCACTGAACGAGCAGTTTAATGTCTCTAGATACTGATCTACTAATTCTTTATCTATCTTTAGATAGTAATATATCTTATCTAATTACACACACACTACTATCTACTCTTCCTACTCGAGGCAATGAAATATTTATGTAAATTTATATTTTCATTTCTTCGCTCTGGTGTCGAGGCAAAGCGCGGCGTTGAGTTCCGACACAAAACATGGAATACTGGAGGCATTCAGGAAATCAGCAGCATATGTAGAACGGAGTGTCTTAACACTAGGTTCTCTCGGCCTACCCTGCTGTGTGTGAGATGCTTTACTTATAATAAATATACAATTATATTGAATTATTCAAATTGTTATGTTAAAACATTTTAATACGAATAATTCCTTAACTCTTTATAGAATTTTCACATAAAAAAAAAACGCTGACAAAATCTAGTACCTAATACTTAAATACATATTTACTCCCGTCCTAAAATAACACCCTGTTGTGTGTGTACGCTCGTATTTGGGGCGTGCGTTGCGTTTGTAGACAAAAAGGATAATAGGTATTACTGGGGGCTAAACGGTTTTCGATATCGTCACCCACCGTCAAAATTGTTTAGAAATCGGAAAAGAATTAAATTATATTATGAAATTGTTAATTAAAATTTAAAACATTTTAGTTACTAATGAAATGTGGGTATTGTGACACAGTGGCATCGGTAAGCTCGACGGTGACGGACTCTATTCCGACTTCCGATTGGAGGTCGTATTTATCGGTCGGTAAATCGGTAGGCAAAGTGCGGCGTTGAGTTCCGCCACTCAACCCACAATGCCTCAAGAATTCTGCTGAAAGTGGGCAATGGAAGTATCTTAATGGTAATCGGAGCGTCTTAGGTTCCCAAGTTCTAGGTTCTAGGTACCTACCATACAAAAAAAAAGTTGTTGCTCTGATAATAGGAAAGCGCTTCATTGGGTTCGGCCCAGTGAAAAACGGAGTATATTGCCTCTAAGTTCTTTCTGGCGTTCCTTCTTTGCAGAATAAAACGAAATACATGAACTTGTACTATAACTCGTCACATAAAAACTTTTGCAAACTATTATAGAAATATTACCATTCTATTTTATTTATAAAACCAAAAATAAACCTTTTGCACTTTTCACTCATCCATTCTATCCCACGTGTCGTGTCTACGCAAAGTTTAGAGGGCCTAGGAAATTGGATTTCACTATTCTCAATTTTATATATTATATACGAGTTTCACATATATTATTTTAAAATAAACTTGTTTAATAATTTAATAATTATTTAAAATAACTTCAAATAATAATATAGAGTCAAATAAATATTATTTTAAACATGACGACACTAAAAACAATTTCCTTTCCTCTTTGCGTGAGCAAATACTTAAGAAATATTGATAAGACTCATTTTAAAATCTTTAAATATTGTAGACTTAAATATATAACATTCTATGTTGGTATTATTTCATGTCGCCCTTAACTAAATAAAAGACAAATTCGCGAAACAGGTATTTAAATTAAATTGCAGAATTAATTAAAAGTGACAGTTAAGTTATGGCACCTATTTATATCTCATAGTTCTAACAGCAGGAGTTGCAGTTTGCTTAAATGTATCTCGTTAGAACCACGACGTGACTATTTACATTATAAACACCATCGTGGCAGCATCTCATTGTAATCGCAGTGTTTGTGGATTCGATTCCTAATCGGGGGATTTCCAATACCTTTCCAAAAAAATGGAATCATAATAAAACTTATATATTTTGAATTACAGACATACCATTGTGCTTCGACTTTCGACTGCTTTCTTACCCCGATAGTGGAAAATCTAACAACGATATCTAGTTTGAACGAATGAATGAATGAAATACGAAATGAAACGCCTGCGGGCAACTGAATGATTACGAGCGTGAACTGCGAACGTGTTCTGATTGATTAATGTTCGTTCAGAAGGTGCGATGCTTATCTCGCTTATGTCAATCTTGTGTTTGCTTGACATTTGAAAATAGATGTTATTTTTTTTATCATATTTCTTTTTAAAAGCAATTTTTAGTTTTTTTTTATATTTATACGTAAAAAGATATCAGCTACACGTTGTATCCCGCACATAGCAGAGCGAACCGACTGTTAAAACACTCCGTGCTTCATTTTCTGCCGAATTCTGGAGGCATTGCATGTTGTACTCAACGCCGAGCCTTGCCCCGTATATGTCTTAATATGTGTACATACTATTCTTATAAGTATTCAGATATATACACGTATACGTGTATACGTGTATATAATAAAATTCCGCAGTTTATTTTAGGTTTGCCACTTCCAAAATTTAAAATATCTGTAAAAAAATGTCTAACAAGTAATGTTTATTACACTGTTCAAGAATAGTTAGAGGATAAGCATGTATGGAATTAATGTCTATTGAATGTAATGCAGGATAGCTGCCTTGCTGGCATGTATATGTAATAGATTGTACCATTGATTTTGAAAAGAGCAACTGTTGAGTTTCTTGCCGGCTCTTCTCAGCAGAACTGCCTTCCGAACCGGTGGTAGCTTTTTGTTCATATGTTCATTCGACGATTCAAAAGTGCTTTTAATAATTGCCTATTCGAATAAAGAATATTTTGAATTTGAATTTGAATTTATAGTGAAGTCTATCGTGACTGTAAAGGGTTGTGGGTTCAATCACTCTCGAGTTAAAATAAAACATGATTTTCAGTGCAGATACTTAACATTCTCACTCAGTTTGTCTTTAACCACGGAGAAAATAGGGCAATGAAGCGTTTTGACACTAAGTATTAAGCTACTTCAAATTGGTAGATTTCAGGTATGCTCGAATGCTTACAATTGTATTGCTTACTAACATAAAATTTTAAACATCTTTATTAAAACAAGACGGGCTCACATGGAACTTTTGAACGGTTGAACAAAGGTGGAGGCAGAGAGAAAGAGGCGGGTGAAACTCCTGTTTTCACAATTTTCATTCAAATTTTTATATAAAAAAAATTACAGGCATACTTATACCTAACGTTCATATAAACTGGGACGAAACGGTAAACAATAGTTTTTTTTTTGTTTTATAAAAAACTTAATTCTGCAAAACACAATACAGATGTAAACAAAAACCAAATGAATGAACGAACGAATGAACTTAAATGAATTCCAAAAAAAAAAAAAACAATATGGCGGAGAGTGAATGATGACAGCTTTGTACCGGCATTGCGAACGAGAATGTGTGATTGATTAATGGCTCGTTCGTATTTGATGCGTTTGAGGGGTTTATCAAATTTTGGGGAAAAAATCGTTAGGTTTTTGTTTAGGTATAGTTTTTTTACGGTAATCGTTAGAATAGTATTTTACTTTTTTACGAAATTGGAGACGCCCACTCTGTTCTGTTCTGCTGATATATTTTGATTTATGACGATTGGGAAAATTTTATTGTTAAAGTTAGTCAAATTATCAGACTAAACCTTAGAAGATTTTACTATTTATGGAAGTAGGAAATACAACATATATTGAACCAACAGTCCGTGACTTCTATACAAAATTGGAGATTACGATTGTTTATTTGCCGATACCATTTCTACGTTTAGTTGTTCTCAAGAAATACAAGCGCTTACGGGGAAACTGGTTACTATTTATTGCTGTATCGAGAACTTATATAGATATTTGTTATATTTATAATGTATTTTATTACCACTCGGTTTTTGAGATTCAGACTTATGATACAGTACCGCGTTCTCTTTTTTCTCTCTTTTTACCAGTGCAAAGAAACCCCCCGAGTGGGAATCGAACTTACAAATAAAAATATATTAAAATTTTACATAGAAAAATTCTAGTCCGCCATAAAATATGTATATTCGTAAAGTTTCCAATATGAACATTGGTGAGAACGTTTTGTAACTTCTAAAAACATAACCAAGTTTTCAAGGTGTTTTAACGTTGGTTACTTCGAAACTTACAACTCAAATATATATAAATATCTACAAGTTTTGTTCGTATAATTTAAAACTTTGTGAAGATATCTATTGTAAATTAAGTAAATTATTAAGATGCCCGGTGGCATAAAGGTCTATAATATTTTAAAAAAGAAGATAAAATAGAATAAGACCACGTAATTTCTCTCTATTGACATTTGACGTCAACTTAACGTTACGTCACCAGTGTCTCACTTATGTCACTTACTCTGCAGAACCACTGCTGACGACAAATTGACTTTCCGACAGACACAAAGTAATATATATCCACAGGAATTGAGGTTTCAGGTCAAAATTTATTATATAAAATATTGAATATTTTTTTTAGCTTCACGCTGTATCCCGCACATAGCAAAATAGACAGAGGGAACCTGCTCAATTCCCAATCTAGTATTATCTAACATTAAGATACTGTTCACGTCGAGACACTTTGCCTCGTTACCGACGCGAGTCTTTTACTAGTAAATACGTTATTATCACGTAAAAAGTCATCATTTCATATTGAAAAAATATATTATCGAAATTAACTATAGATTCTTTCAAGGAAACCTACAAATGTCTTTACAAAATTACGGGTTATCCGACAGAGGAGCGAGCAAAGTGTTTGAACTGGTTGTTAGCAACCTTTTCATTCGCAGATTCAATTAGACACGCTTCGATTTACCAGCTACGAATTTGCTGTTTATTATAAGAGTACCTACCTTCTAGAGTATGGAATCTATAGATCTATAGATTTATAGATCTAACTAACCTAATAGAACCTATATAGATCTATAGATCTATATATCTATAGATCTATAAATTTATAGATCTATATATGTATAGATATATAGATCTTTATAACTGATCGCAACTTTACATGGCGTCCTGGGTGCATTTATTATTTTTGTGTGTGTGTGTGTGTGTGTTTATAAGAAAACCAAAGTAATTGAGATGAGTATTTAATATTATCAGTAATAGCATGTCGCGCTTCACCGCTGTAATCTCAATTGATTTTCTTAAATTAAAAATCAAAATATATATTATTTTGATAAGTACATTTAAACTGAAATCAATTGAAGTCTCAAACCTGCAGTTAATCTAAATAATTTACAAGATGATGTAGTAGTTAAAGAGAACAAATTAATTTTGACGACATAAACTCTGGCGTACCTACGTATATTATGTTTGTCAGTTTGTATGTATATATTAATGTTATTCATTTACATTAAATTCTACAGTCAAATTACAGTTTGATACTTGAGCTGTGTACTGTGACTCAAGTTAAACATAGTTTTCTATGTACCTACGTTAGTTGGCAAACATCAAAGTAATTTGACGCTATGGTGTCACAGTCGAAATTTATGGAATTAATTCAAATGTAAAAAAATATCAGCTTCACGCTGTATCCCTCACGCAAGAGGGTAGGCAGCATGGCATGGAACCTAGTGCTAAGACAATCCGTTCCCCACTTTACGTGTTGAGTAGCGAAACTCAACGCCGCGCTTCGCCTCGACAAAAGAGCGAAGTAATGAAAATATTAATTAAAATAAATATTTCTTTCCCTCGAGTATGGAACAAACCCACAACTAGCCGCGCTTGCAGACACTTTTTATCCTCTCCTCGAGTGGGGATCGAATCCCTAACCAGTCGATTTTACCGTCACACTTTATGTCCCTGCGCCACAGCTGGCGAGATAATTTAAAATAATAGTAATTTTTTAATAAAATTGCAACAGAAAAAAATCTAGACTAAAAAACTGACTAGAATAAATATTGACTATATTTCTAGATACAAAGAAAATAAATGTAACACGGGAATATTGTAAAATATTGTTACAATAATCCAGGGGTGTGTTAAGAATTCAGGAGACGCGTATAAATGGAGTTTCAATACAGAATGAATAATTTTCCTTCTCGTTGTGTGAACACGCTGTATATACAGTGTACATATTGTTATATGTTTTATAAAGTAGTTTTTTTCTCGAGTGTGGTGAAGCCCAAAAGGAAGGTTATGTGTTAAGCGCGTAGGTACGTATGTATGTCCGTTTCTCCGTATATATTAAACCGGTGAACCGATTTTGATATTTTTTTTATTTTTATTTTTTATTTTTTTTTATTTTTTTTTATTATTTGATAAATGATGACGTTGTTTGGATTTGTCTTGATATATAGAAATATAATATAAAGAAAACAAACATTTTTATAATCGCCATAAAGCATCTAAATGAAGATACAAATATTTCGAGATTGAAAATGTTCACATTCTTGATAGAAAAATACTTAAAGGTTTTTAATAAACAAGTTATTCGAGATAATGTGTCTTAAAATTTATATTGAAATTACTTTACGTGTAAAATTTTTAAAATATGAGTGCTTGATGTCTGTTATTGTTGATCTATCAATTTAATAGGTGAGACAAAACGTGGCGTCGTTTTCTACCTTCAACAACCGATGTCTTGAAAATGAGGTTAGGTTAATAGATTCCCATGGGGTACGGAATGTCTTAACTCTAGGTTTATTCTACCTATCCTGTTATCAATTCCTACAAAAAAACAGTAATAATAATACTATAATCGATTAGTACACAAAAATTTCTAAGATTCTCTATCTATTCACCAAGTGAAATTCATATTTTCCCCCAGAATGAGGCGATTCGGCTTCAAACTTGCCTTGATCTACGCAAGTCTCAATAGACATTTAAATAACTTATAGATACTAATGTACATTATATTATATTACAGCACATTGCTCTCAATAGCAATGAACGAACGGTACAGAATAATAAAACGTTTGTAAGTATTCTTTATTTACAGGAGTGCGTACTCGGCATCTGAATGGGTTCTTGGAATCTAAACTTTTATTTCATTTAATATACAGGGGATACTCGTCTATGTTTAGTGCTAAATTATATTTTTTATATTATATTTTTATTTTTCTGTATAATTCCCACCCCTAGGGATAAAGAGAGAACGGAGAGCCAAATGCTACGGCTACGTTAATCATCGTATCAGGACTTGAAAAACAAGAACTAAAATCTCATCGCCAATCAAGCAATAGGTTTTTCTTATACTATTGTGCACACTGACTGACTTGCCGTAATTAATTATATTTTTTCAGAAATAATTGTATTTTTAGCTAAACTAACATTTTTTATTTTATTCTTTTTCGGCTTAAAGCACGACCCGTTATTATTCGGCGAGAATTAGGATTACGAAAATTTTGAAATAACAAGATGAGCGTAACCTGCACACAGCAGGGTAGGCAGAGGGAACCTCGGTGTTAAATATAAACATTAATAAATATTTCACTTCCTCGAGTGGGAATCGAACTCAAACCGTCGCGTTACAGTCACACCCTTGTCCCACTGCGCCGCGACGACCTCATTCTCAGTTCTCGGCATTGAGTTTCGCAACTAAATATGTAAATTCGATGGGGAACGTGGGAAACTTAGTGTCTTAACACTAGGTTCTCTCTACAAGCGACCATACCCTAATATATGCGGGGTAGGTACAGCGACAAACTGAAATAAAAGGAAAAAAAAAACAAGAAAAAAGAGACAAGAGATTGTTATTCTAAAATTATATTGAATAGATTTCATTAAAAACATTAACATAGTCCATTATTAAAATGAAGATTACACAACAAAATATCGAGAAAAATGGGTGGAAAAGGAAGTAGTATCAGAAAAGAAACGGCAGTGTCTTAACACTAGGTTCCCACTACGTACCCCTACCACGCGGTCATTTTTTTTTTTATTTATAAGTAATTAAAACTCTATATATTGTGTTGTTTCTCATAAACAATACAAAATATACAGTTCCATTGCTTTATTGACCGACGCGACGGCTAAATTGTTAATTGAAAATTCATCATTCTTATATTCATATCGTCATTTTCATATTTGTTATATGAAATGAAATGAAAACTTACGTATAAAATATAATGAAATATATTAATGTAAACAATCGAAAAACTATTTAAATACTAATATCATTCGGCGGTCACTAAACTTGAAGATTTCTCTTCACTTGCTTTAGTTTAAGAACTTCTGGGTAAAAAAGGAAAACCCAGTGTCTTGACACTATTCTTTTATTATATTGTAATAATATAATAAATTGTATAAATCAAACTGAGAAATAAAACGAATCGAACTCACTTTATTAACTTAGAAAAGAACAAGAATACGGCTATCGATGATAGAGCTTTCAAGTCGCGTAGTGTTTAATTGAATTGTCTTTACCAGTTAGTAAATAAATGTTCGCCTTCATCGTAAATATTTTCTGATCAAAATGTTGATATTTCAAATTTTTCCAAATATCCTTGTGATCAGAGAAATTATTAATAAATAATAAATTATTAAATTATTGTTCTATAACTCTATAACTCTTAATTTGTCGCTTTTAAAAACACGACTGACAGCGGGATAAAGCTAGTTTACAATACATTCTATCACTCAGGAACCCTATGACACATAAATCTACGTAACACGCTTTAAAAGATTTTCACGCTTGACGCCGACGGACAGTGGGTGTACTGCATAGACTGATACATAAAATATAGCGCTTCGGACATCAATCAATTACTAAAAAGTTTCCTAGTTTTTTATTTCATAGAGCTTTCGATTCGTATCGTGAAATATGAAAGTATGTAAAGTAAACTTTTACATCAATCATGTTGAATGCAGCACTCGATAGAGAAATTGACTAAATTTGTATAAAACATTAACGTTTTTTTTTCACTTTTTAATATAGTAACTATATATTATTATCATGATATTTTTAAGCTTCACATTGAAGAAGTCATTCTACAATCGAACCCACATCCACTGAATCATGATAGCCTTATCAACGTATTTAAAATTAAAGTGATAATGAAAAATAATGTTTAGTTATAGTATTTCATCTGATGTATAGTTTATAATCTGTGCGAGCTATTGATGAATGGCACTTTAAACGCTTGCTGGTTTTTAATTGGAGTATTCGTTTCTTTAGTGTGGTGAAATAAAAGGTATACATACATACACACATAGGTATATGCTTTCCAATTTTGTGCAAATATTTGATTAGAAAATATATATGTATAAATAAATCCCTTTACATAAATTGTTGTGGGTTTTTCGAGATTTTTTTCGCGATTTTTAAGCATAATTAAATTGAGACTCAAAATTATATACATTATAAACATTATAATACAAACCTATTTTAGTCTTTATAATGGATTTGAACTCAGGTTCAGTGTTTGTTTTTACAAAGAGGTGTACGGAGGCTGTATCGGTGCAGGAAAAGAAATTTTCACATCCACTCTAACTAAAAAGCGTGCGACACAGTTTAACACACTGCTTTTAAAAAAATCTAAATTGAACGAAAGTAAAGTGACAAAAGAAAATATTATATCATTACATATATATATTATTTAAGCTTCACGCTGTGTCCCTCAAACTGCAGGATAGACAGAGGTAACCTAGTGTTATGACACTCCGTTCCCCATTCTCCGTCGAATTCTGAAGGAATTGCGTATTGAATGGAGGAACCCGACGCCGCACTTTGCCTCCTCACCACAACAAAGAAATGAAAATATTAAATATTTTATTTCCTCGAGTGGGAATAGAATCCACAACCTGTTGGGTGTTACAGTCAGGCGCTTAAGCCGCTGCGCCGCTACTGGCCTCAACTTACATTTATGTGTGGGAGAATTTCTAAACTTTGGTTAGCTATTATTATTTTTCGAATTTTTGAAATTTGTACAGTCAAACTGGTGCATAACAGTGGAATGATGTCATTGTGCTAAGTGCACCTAATTAGAAGAACAGAGGCTTTTGTTAGGCTTTTAATTAAAGCCAATTAGTGTTGCCACTAAAAATTATGTATAACATGTTTGCTTTGTAAAATTTTGGCCTTGTCGGGGTATGTTTTTTTTTTCATATATATATTATATTTTTTTAAAAGCTCAGATACGACAGGAAAGATACTGTTGTAAAGAAAAATACAACTCGTATCTATCGTTTTTAATGAAAGTTGATATTATTTATTTTACTTTTAAATAATTATTTAAATCTCTACTGTATATATATAATATCGATTCAAACATTGGAAAATAAATGCATATTTCTTAGTATTACCATTTCGGTGAACACATTTTCAATAGGAGAATTCACCGTTTAAAACATACAGAGTATAAAATTCGATATTCCACCTCAACTGCGGTTGAAAAATATGAATCGGTTTTCGCGAATGGCTTTTATTGCGCGCCGTGAATACTCAAAGGGAAACAATTCTGACTTACCGATTTGTGAATTTGTTTCTGAAATATTCTAGTCTTGGATTCAAATTCGGTAAAAAAATATCTATATGATTATTTTTGTCTTATTTTTTATCTAGTAGTAATAGATTTACTAAAACAGCTGTGTATTTTTGTATGTATATATTATCTAAATGTAGAATATGTGTTATGGCATAGGGCACAGGGGGTAGTTTTCAAATAACGTGAGCTTCGTACCAAAATAAATAAGTTAGGTTTTGATTACGTGACGTATTATTACAAAATGCAACAAAAACAGTTCATAAAAGCTTTTATATTTTAATTACCTTCACTTTAAAGCCTTATTATTTCTGTAGTCCGAGGGACCTAGACACAAATATTAATTTCACCTTGATTCCATGCAATTTCGAGAAAAACGATTGTGACAAACGGACAGACGGACAAGAGAATATTCCTATTAGGTTTCCGTTTTTACGTAGGATGCCGCCCTAAATATGAACAATAAATCTTCATAATATATTTACATAATAATTTATATATATAACCCAGTCTAATTTCTTCCTAACTCAGGCATATAAATGAAACATGCTCCAAGAGTTAAGAAGATGTGTGGATTGTATATTCATGTGGAGTTACGACTTAAATTACGTTACCGGAACACCCCAAAAGTTTCCCGTTTTCCCGGCACATTGCTTATTTATGAAGCTTTACTGTAATTGAATTTACAATTTTTAATTATCATAATACTTACGAGTGTAATGAAATTTTGTTTTTTTGATAGCGGGTAATGTGATGAAAGAAGGTTGTAATGGAAATGTACCTGTTTTTACTGCTTTACGCGTAGTTGTTAGGCAGAGAGAATCCGGGAACCTAGTGTTATAACTGGTTCCCTGGATAACACATTCCCATTAAGTTCCGTTTACCAATTTCCGCCGAATTCTGGAGACATTACAGTTGACTAGCGAACTTCAACGTTGTGCTTTACCATGTTAACAGAGCGACTAAATGAAAATATTAAATTTTCATTTTCTGGAATAGAAGTCGAACCCACAACCTGTCGCACTTACAATACGCCACTGCCGTCCCGATATCATCATGTAAAATACCGCTTTCGCACAATAAATTATAAAGAGAGAAACAAGTGTCACGTCACTTAGAGATATAACAATATTCATAAGTTAGGAAACTCGATGCCCTCCTCAATACATACTCATACATATCTGCGTAAGATGTCAGCCATTTTATTTTATCTTCGCATTTTATGACATGTCCCTTACGTGCCTCCCATGACAGAGGGCAGAGGATCAAGAGGCACGATCCTCACATTCATTGCTATGATCCTCTGTGGAATTTAAAAAATTACCAATAGAAAAGTCAATTGTAAGGAAATTATTAATTAAGGCCGGTCGTAGCGTAGCGGCAGATTGTTGGTTCGATTCCCACTCGAAAAAAAGTATTATTTAATGTTTTTTCCTTGCTCTAGTAACGAAGCGCCCCGCTAGGGAAATAGCGTGAATCTAGATTATATTAGTATCTTAACGCTAGGTCCCCTCTGCCTATTATGATACAATATGCGTGAAAATTACAATATGCTTTTTTTTACTTTACAATTAAGGCCAAATGTGAATTATATCTTTTTTTATTATCTTCTTAATCATGTTGTCTAGAGAAGAGAAAATTAAACTTTTTATATAAATCTAAGCCACGAGTGAGAGAATCAATCCCCCAAAAAATATAAAGCAAACTTACTTTATAAATGACTATAATATTTCATAATTTATATTCTATTGAAAAATTCTATTGACAACTCTATTGATAAATTTAAGCTTTAAGCTTCATTACTTGAGACTATCGGTAACTAATTGCTATATTTAATGAAATGAAACGTTTTTTTTTAATGGCTGGTCTTTTTTAGTACCCACTCCACTTTGACCTATAAATTTATGAATAGATACTCTGTGTCTGTAATGTCTTAAAACTGCATATGGTGAACACTTGAGTATTTATAAAAAATCCATTAAATTAAGAATTAAATACTCGTATATAAGTTATGTCTAAATATAATATGAGATAAAAAATGTCTAGTTATAGTAAATTATATTATTTTCTCTTTGTTTTTATGACAACGACGATCTACACCTGTCACTTAATGATACAAGCATTTGCTAATAAATAAAAATATAATGTGTGCGACAAAATATATTATGTGTTTTATTAAACGCAAAATCAATAATAATATAATAAAAAGATCTTCCCGTACCGGGAATCGAACCCGAGCCTCCTGGGTGAAAGCCAGGTATCCTAGCCACTAGACCATACGGGATTGTAAAAAACGTTATAAAACGATATGAGTACCAACACTTGATACAAAAAAAAACAACTTAACAAAAATAAACACGCATCACAAAAAGCTTGAAAAATATCAAAAGTTTAAAGGTTTCAAAGCTAACTAATTCCAATTCAACTTTTACAGTGAAAAATTTCCATATGAAAAAACTCATTCGATTGTAAACTTGCCGGATTCAATTACCTCCTTTTGTTCTGCACGCCGTCGCCGCCGTCACCGGTGCTCGCTGGTCTGCGCTTATCACTTATTTTTTCAATGAGAAATTTTAGTTAGCTTATACTGTGTGTGTGTGCGTGTTTTTTTTTTTAATAAAGTTAAAAATGTATATTTGTATTTAAATTTCCAGTCGTTGTGTCTTGATTGCCAGTCAGTCGGAAAATGAAATATTTTGTATTTTCGTTTCCGTCTTCGGAAGTGTTTTAATGGGAACAGTGGACTCAGAATACTGAGTGACCAGGTTTCTGCTGCATATTTTGTGATATGCCAGATACAGCGTAAAGCTAAAATAATAAATTTTTAACTTATATTCCCCCCTTAAAATCGTCCCCCTCTTAAAATCCACTAAAAAGTTCCTTCTTAGTTTTTTAAATAATAGATACTCTTATATTGTTAAAAATATTTAATACACTGTTCCACTGCGCCATAGCTGATACAATAAAAAAAAAGTATAAAGTTGAAAATTATAATATTTAAATTGTTTCAGGCATACACACCCACCGGCTTCGAGAAATACGGTTACACCTGCACAGTAGCTGACTATAGAGTCAACTACTCTGTTTGGGATACATCAGGTAAATTTACTTTCTATAGTTATTTCTATATTGGTAGCCTAGGTAAAGATAAATAACAATAATAATTAAATGTGAATATTAAATATAAATAATGTAAGACTTTAATTTCTTCTTTTTGTAACAAGACAAAGGACGGTGTTGAAGTCCGCAATGTCTCGATAATTGGATTGAAAAGTGACGAGCCTAGTGTTAACATTATTCTTTGTCTGTCATTCACAAATAAGAATAGAAAATTAAAATTAGACATGATATTTCATACAAAATGCAGCAAAAGCGACGCACAAACGCTCGTGTCTTCTGACTGCGTTGACTTAGCAGCTTGATGCATTATGCTTCATGAGATCGTAGACTGAATATTTGATATTAATTGCAGTTTGATACCTCCACGAGATCTTAAGATAAATGCTCTCCACAGACGAATAAGAGGAGGCGGAGGTTCCGTTATTCACTTTTGAGATAGGGAACCCTGAAAAAACAATTAGATCGCAAAAATAATTAGTCACAAGTTAAGCATTTCACCAAGTTACGTGTACACAAGCCGTATTAAACAAACCATTTAGCGTGTCCGTCTGTTCATACAGCAGTGCTATCTCTAACACGCACGCGTGCGCCGCGGGACTCTAATGCGGTGACAAATGAGTATTTGCATCGTTGTATGCTGGGCTATATGGGCTATATGATTTTATGCTATATGCTAGGCTGCTTTAAAACGTATATTTTTTTGTTATTTTAATATCAGTTTTTAATATTTGGTTTAATCGGACAACGCGATCCCCTTTCCATCATCGGACAACGCGACTCTCGGGTAGACGGCACCGTTTCACGGTAGATATTCCACCACACCGTACCAAGCGCTTTGCGTCTTCGTTCCTCGTACGTACTGCCAAGGAATGGAATGCGCTGCCTGGGGCCGTGTTTCCCGATAACTACAATCTGGGGATCTTTAAGAGTCGAGTGAATAGGGTTCTTCTAGGTAAGCGTGCTACATCTTAGACCTCGTCTTTACTTACGATTAGGTTAGACAGTGGTCAAACGCTTACCTATCACTGATAAAAAAAAAAAAAAAAAAAATTAATTACTAACGGCTCGGCGGATTCAATGTTTATATAATATACGAATATTTATAAAATATATTCTCAGTTTTCAATAGGATTAGTAACTAAATATGAAATTAAATAATTAAAATTAATCGAGAAAAAAAATGATAAGTAGATATTGGAAAGAGAAATAAAATTAATTAATATTAGAAAATGTACCCGAGTGATTAAAATGAACAAACAAAATTGGAAAAAAAAACCTTAACAAAAACAGCTGTACTATCAATTTAAAAAAAATATTTAAACAGCGACGAAGGTCTCGTTTAATTTATAATTAATTTTTTTATTTATAAATATTTAAATCTAAATTTTTAACCTTAACTTAGTATAATTATTTCAAAATATTTACAAAACCATTGCGTTCCTAAAGATAACATTTACCTAATTCGTTCCCTTTTCCTGCGCAGTGTTTATTATCAAGTGCACCGCAGATGGTCTCCACGCCACCCGGATGTTAAGACATTTCTAAAATTACTCTTATAATATAAATAAAATTACTATGGCCCAGTATTTATTTTTCCATCTCGCTCTGTGATCGAAACATTGCAGGCTGTTTGGCGGAACTCAACGCCGCAATTTGTACCACATTATGTATCATTATTCATATCAGATGAATAATATTTCATTCCATCGAGTAAGAAGTTATTTTAATTCTTTCTCTGTCGTACAGAGTTTTTAATAGAAACCGGAGTTTCTGAATCCTAGGTGCGGGAAACAGCGTGAAGCATACAAAAAGACTCATTTTTTAATCTTTTTAAAGCTCTCATATAATACAATGTATTTTATTACTTGCTACACTATGTCCTTACGCTTTCTTTCAACGGTTGAGCTTCTTTTGTACTATAAGAGCTTTCATTGTCTGCAGTTTTAAAACTTATTTTATTTTGTCGATTATATTTGTCTTGGCGCAGGTGGCATAAGTGTTTTGTTTAAATGGAGTCCATTTAAGCGTTATTCTCTCTCTCTCTCTTTTTCGGGACGTAAACCAGGCTCACTATATACAGCTTATAATATCATATAATTCGGCATTTGTGTTAATTCGACTGTCACAACTGATTGGCCATATTGACAATACAAACACATTACATGTTATTGACATGTATAGTCTCCTTAATAGGTCAGTGACTTCAATTATATTGGCAGTCAGAAAAGGCCAGTAGTGGCGCAGAAGTACAAACGTGTGACTGTGAATGCTACAGAATGTGGGTTTGATTCTCGAGTGAGAAAGGGAAATATTTAATATATCAAATTCAAAGTTCGGCTGAGTGCCGTAAGACTAGGGCCTCTATCTGCATAACCTGCTACATATGGGATACAGCGTTTTAGATGTGCAATGGGTCAGTGTTTTAACAATAGATTTCTTCTGTCTTTTCTTCTATAATCCCGCTAAAGTGTCATCCATTTTGTCTTTAATTTAACCTTCCGTATTATAGCCAAACGTCTCTCGATCTTTATAGAAATAATATCTACATGTCTATGATCGTAGATTTAAATTCAATTAAGGAGAAATTTTATATTTACAGCATTATTGTTTGTCTAGTATTAAAAAAACATTATAAGACAACAAAGAATGTAATGTTAAGACATTTCGTTCTCTACTGTGTTCTGTCACGGAAAAAGTCACGGAAAAAGAAAGAAAAACTCAAAACTCACGGAACTCAAACCCGTAATTTTTCTATCACATTCTGGAAATGAAAATTATTTATTCATCTGAATGGATTTAATCGAACCCACAATCATTGTACTTACAGCCAGACATAGATTACTGCACGACTGCGGTACTGTGTACTGATTTAAAAAAAACTCTCTACAATTTAATTCGAACCCGCGACCACCTATTTAAATAAATTATATAAATAAATGTTAATGAATAAACGTAAAACACGAATTAATAATACAATTTGTTTGTATTTAATTAACTCAACGAGTGGGCGATGCGGGCGTGAGAACCGATCCTATCAATACTACGATCAAAGTGGGTAATTCTGGTAATACTAGTGTAGGCGCTTTTATCAGCTTAATGTATATGGAAGTATAGTAACAGCATCCGCTGTAGATGATCTGTGGAAGATCTATAGATCTCTTGCGCTCTGTTGAAAATACTTTCACGCTGTCCACGTTCAATATATTCCAGTATACCTATAGTCAGAGTTACCTAGGAGTTATGACCTTTGGAACTTATCTGTTTCCATTTGACTACACGGCCATGGGCATAGGAATGGGGGAGGGACAGTAGACCATGCCCACCCCAGAATATTTTTGTGCCTACCCTACGAATTTCACTAACAAAAAATTTACCCTGAAAAATAAAAAAAATCCCTGCTATGCGCGGGATACAGAATGACGCTAAAAAAACCTTTTACGCAAACATATCTGTTCAAAAGTATAGTGCAGGTCCACCCAGAAAATATCTATAGATACCCTCAATTACGAAGAAGCCGCAGATAGTACTCCAATAAGTAAATCCTCAGCAAAGTTAACTCATGTTAATCTGAAGCTTAACTTGTCACGTCACCGATTAATGCGTCACTAATTAGACGTGACCGATGACGTTATACAAGATTGAGATAATTGAGATAATATTTTTAACCGACTTAAAAAAAGATGTACTTCTCAAAGAACACCAGTGATTTTTTGTACTTCAAAATTGATACAACTATTGAGGATTTTTATAATTTATATTTTTATGTTCTTATCTATGCTTAAATAACCATGAGATAAGACATATTATGGTGTTATGGTTAAATTGATCAATTTATGTATCGCCGAAATAGCTCAGTTGGGAGAGCGTTAGACTGAAGATCTAAAGGTCCCTGGTTCGATCCCGGGTTTCGGCAGATTTGTATTTTTTGTTTATTATTATATATAATAAATTAAAAATTCCTTTTGTTTTTATATACTGTTTTGTTAACAAAATCAAATACGCGAAAAATTTAATAAATTATATTTTTTATTATGATTACGTAATTATAGGTACAAGATAAACTAAAACTGCGGCTTCGTTCGCATTATTGACCTTCTGAATGAATGAATGAATGTCTTTGATTTAAAACTAAATTGAATAAAAAAATTCAGACCAATTTGGAAAAATAGAAAATATGTTTTACTCACTTGAACACCAGATGGCGTTTATATTTAAACTTTTTAAAGTGATATCCTATTCACATTTATTTTAAAGTACAGTAAAGTTGAGAGAATCTATATTCATGATGAAAACGTAACAAACAAACACACAAATTTATATATTTATAGTATAAACTCGATGTAGCGCAACAGTACATCGTCTGGCTGTAAACGCGACGGCTACCGGTTCGATTTTCACTTGCACTCGCACAGACAAAGCTTGTTTGTATTCTTAAACAAGGCGGAGGTAACTGATTATCTTATCATTAGGTCCTCCTACCTTTTAGTCTGAGAAGTATCTACTCGTTACACATTAACTCATTAACTGTTGTTATATTTAAACTGTATATTGCTCTTAATACATATCTAATGTACTCGTCTCTAGCGGTTTTGCTCGTGGGATAACTTTGAATGGAGCAATGTCGAGCGTTTATAGGTTACGCGAGGATAAGTTAAATCTTTATGTTAAGTTAAAATTCGGGATAAAATTTAAATGTATCGGGATTTATACCCATATCTCTAAGATATCACATAGGCCGTCGTGGCTATGGCTTGGTACAACCTACCGCACGAAAAATAGTGAAAAATACTTTGATAAAACCAACTCCGGCTACTTATATTTTAAACAAAGTAGCGAGTGCTGGCCTACATAAATGATGCAATCAATTTACATTATGACCGCACTTCCGTTCGTTTGTCAACATATAGTTACCTCATATCTTACAAATTATAGATTATTTAGTGTTTTTTTTTTATCTTTATTCTATATCTCACGCATATTCTAGGATGCAGGTGCCATGACAAGGCGGGGCTATAGTTTTATAAACCACTTGGGCAAATATTTAAATTATTTCCCATAAGTTTAAATAGAAGACGAAAATTAGCCGGAAAGAATGGAGTGTCTTAAAACTAGATTCTCTCTGCCTGACTACATGCGGGAAAAGTGTGAAATTGTAAAACCACCAATAAAATAATATTTTCTCCATTATTGCATGAGAGAGCCTCGGAAACAAGTATACAATAGAAATAACGACACCCTTGAGGTCGATTTGGACTTACGTCGATTAACGTCGGTAATATTTTTTTGGTCTTAGAACAAATCTCTACGAATTATATTTCTGTATTGGATCTATTCTTTGTAGACAACCGTGGGATATATGTGCAGTGGTCAGAGCTCAACGTCGCGCTTTGCCTCCATAGCAAAGCGAAGAAATGAAAAAATAAAGAAAATTTCATTTTCCTAGCTTGGGAATCGAACTCACAATCTCACTCACAAATAATGGTATATTTTTAGCTCTCTGTTCTATATTCTTACTAAAGACCTTCTTCCCCTTACAGGTACCACAGCGTATGACACTGTAAGGCCACTCGCGTACCAAGACGCTAAGATATTCATGCTATGCTTCAACATCGCTGAACCCGAAAGCTTAAACAATGCTGCAGCTAAGGTGAGACTAAGAAACATTTTTACTAATATTTAACCTGGCTGTGCGTGTGATAGTTGTTGGTTTGATTTCAATTTCTATCTTGAGGTATTTCCTTGTAACTTGAGATTTTGACCAGGTGTAAATGAATGAATGAGTGAGATTACGGTGTGGGTGTGCGCAGTCTTGAGTCTCGCCACTCAACACGCAATGCCTCGAAAATTCGACAGAAAGTGAGGAACAGAGTGTCTTAAGGGAACCTAGTGTCCCTTTACCTACCCTAAACAAAATTATATCTAAATTATTTATTAGTTTTTACCTGAGGCTCTGCGCACGTGGTCAAATGGTAATAACTGAGGGTTGCGTATGAGACATTCTAGGTAATGTACTGTGTGTAATATCATTATAGCCTAGTCTATAAATGGACTATTCGACAAAAACATTATTTAATTTGATCCAGTAGTTCCTGAAATTGCCGGAGAAAATAAAAAATAGTTAATAATTAATCTTATAAAATCAGGTCTGTCAGATTAGGTATTTAAGGCCAATTTATATTTTCATTTCTTCTCTCTGGTGCTGAACACCTTAACACGCAATGACTCCAAAATTAATAGGAACATGGGGAACGGAGTGTTTTACCACTAGGTTCGTTCTGCCTACCTTATTATGTGCGAGATGCAGCGTGAAGCTGATCGCCATATTTAAATAATTATATGTAGGTCACAGTAAATACGTACATCACTAACAACAGCAACTATTAACCATGGACAATATAAACTCAAATGGCCTGGGAATTACACAATAGTGTTGTAGCGAATACATTCATGTTCCTCGCATCGTTCTACCCACCTTGCGTAGACCTTCACCTATAAGAATAAATTTGCATGACTCACTTGGTCTTCAATATGGTGGACACGTTGAATCTTGATATATTTTCAATATAGGTAAAAATCGATAAGGATAATTTGGTGTAAGCGGTTAAATTTACCTTTAATGGTAAATTTATAAAAATGGTGCTAGTCGTTGCGCAGCGGCTGCAAGTGTACTGGAAACGAGATTATTTTGGATGAAATACCCACGAAGCCAAATGAATAACAAAGCGCGTTGTTGAGTTCCGCCACTCAACAGCCAATAAAAAACGCATGACACTATTGGCACTTTCACTACAAAATCTAATATAATAGCGTGTCGCTAAAAGGCAATCTATATCAAGTTGGGAGGCTTCCGTAGGTGCACTTGTGTTTCCGGCACAGGCCGGAAATTTGTTTCTCGGCAACACAAAACAATTTATTTTCATCTTCCGGTAGACGAAGAATGGCTTATATTGAAAATAGCCTTCTAGACTTAGGAAAAACGAAATAAAATATACCACCTGTGTGGCTTTTATTATTCATATTTATATATTATTGTTTATGATTTAGCTTATCTGGAAGAGATCACTAATAATCGACGTAAAATGTAATTTTATTTACTTTTAATTTTTTTTTTCATGTAAACTGCTTTGTTTATTTCATGTGTTATTAAGATGGAATAGTTATTGACTATTTTTAAATCGTTTAAACAATGAAAAAAAAACAGTTAAAAATCGAATCCCCGGCTTAGCAAATGGAAAGAAATTCAGTGTAATTTCTCTATAGTTTTAGAATTTATTTAGATATTCTTCTGATAAAACAATACGCTTGCATTATTTTATGTATTTGGATATAGATAGTAAAGTATGGTGGATTAATAGATGGTATACTTTCTATCCTGATATATGACGTAGCTTAATAAATGATATCAATTTATTTTAAACTAGAGACCAATCATGGCGCAGGCGTCCAAGCGCGTAATTATAAACTTGACAGGTTGTGGGTTCGATTCCCACATAAGGAAATCTGATATTTAATATTTTTTTCATCGTTCTGTTGTCGAAGCAGATCGCGGCGTTGATTTCCGTTTACTAAACACGCTATACCTCCAGATTTATGTGGAAAATTGGGAATGGAGTGTCTTAACTTTAGTTTTCCTCGGCCTACCCTGGTATATGCGAGTTACGAAATGAAGGTAAAAAAAAATATTTTCAAATTTTTTTTTTACAAATATAAATAAAAATACTAATTGTAAGTCGAAGCTACTATGTAATATATGTATGTACATGAGTAAAATAAACATTATGAGATAAAAAAAAGTAAAAATTTACGATAACCTGAGATCACGGTCGTCTTTTTGTTGCAAACAGCTCGATTTGCATATTTTTTTGTAATATTCGTTATTATCATAAGCCATCGTAGCGCAGTGAAACAATCTTATTGTAATTGCAATTGTTTGGAGTTCAAACCCCAGTATCTACTTTTCCTATTAAGTTTTAGCAAACTACCCTTAACATTGAGTATTTGTTTTATTTTAATCGGTTCATAAATATAGAATTAAACCAATTAAAAGTATTTTTTTACACAAAAGTATTGCAAATTAATAATAAATACCTAATTGTGTAGTTCAAGCGGGCGTAGCCGCGAGAGGGCCGCTAATATCTAATAAAACTAATTACACTTTACAAACCTAACCTAAAGAAATATTCTTATATCATTGACTTTGGAAAAAGCAACTGTTGAGCTTTTTGTGGGCTCTTCTTAGCAGAACTGCCTTCCGAACCGGTGGTAGCTTTTCCTTTATATTCTTGTTCATTCGACGATTCAAAAGTGTTTATAAAAGTATATTTAAATAAAGAATATTTTAAATTTGAAGTTAAAATTTATAAAGCCTTCCTTCTAAAGCAAATGTACATATCTCAAAATTTAATATCTAATAGGAAGCTCTTATCAAACCACGCTCGGGGCTACTTTGTTTTTATTACAATAATAACATTATTATTTTCTCTGTGAAGTCGCGGGTTTCACTTCTGAGCATAATTAAATTAATTTTTTGCTCCTTTCTACACTGCTAACTGTAGACGGATGGTACCTTAGTACACTCCGTTCTTTAATTTTTGAGACATTGCGAGTTAAGTAAAGAAACTCAAGGCCTTTGTCTTCTATAAAATAAAAATAAAATAGAAATAAAAGTAGAGTCAAGTCAAGTGGAAATCGAACCCACAACTGTCGTGTTTATTGTGAGTGCGGTTGTGCCACGTTGGTCTTGGTAAACTGTAACTACCATGTAACATTTAACTCATTTGTGGTGTAAAAATATAATTATTTTTTATATTTTTTAAAACAACCTTATTATATTAAAACTAGAGCCAAAAAAATTAAATATCAAATAAATAATTTTCTGGAAAGGGAATCGAACCCACAATCTGACTCCTTTACAGTCAAAAGCTTGTGCCCCCGCGCCACGACTGGCCTCGCTGGCTAAGAAGTTTTGTTTTTTTTTAAAAAAGGAAAAGCTAAAATCCATGGCATGTCGATTAAGTAGCTAGTCCAGCTTGATAGCTTAAGGAATGATTCAGCTTTTATGGTTTTTATTGAAAAAGATTTCAAGATAGCTCTGGAAGAAGTGCAATGAAAACTTGAAACTGCACATAAAACTTTTAAATGCGATGCAATAAATATATTACGAAATTGAATTTTAATGTTTTTTGAGATTTTAAAGCGTCTGTTTGTCTTCTTTTAGATTTTAGATGTTTTCCTTTTATATCTTTTTATTTTATCCCACTGAGCAATGCAAAGGGTAATGTGTTTATATATAATATATATGTATGTTTAGATACAAAACCAAACTTTATATGATGACCGATTCTTCAATTAATTTATTCCTCCCATGGAGTCATATCCTGCAAAACTTTAAATGTAAATAAGTTATTGGACTCGTTTTTTTTAAATTTAGGTTTTCCTTTTTATATTATATACATTTTTCTATCATTCTTTTAATTTTTTTTCTTAGCTTATAAAATAATAATTTGTCGATATTTTTATAATAAACAAAAAATACAAATCTGCCGAAACCCGGGATCGAACCAGGGACCTTTAGATCTTCAGTCTAACGCTCTCCCAACTGAGCTATTTCGGCTGTGTCGTAATTGGCAAATTGTAAGTACATATTATGTGCTAAAGAAAATAAGGCAGTCGTGACATAGTAGTTAAGGAAGAATTAAATATTTTCATTTCCCCGCTCTGATAAGAAAGATCATCATCATCATATGAAAAATATTTAATTAAAATTGAATATTAAATAGATATTATAGTCAAACGATCGAGTTTGTTATTGTAAATATTTATTATAACGTAGTTGAATATAAATTAGAAAAAAATCAGTGCAAAACTTCCCTCTGCCTACCCTGCTGTCAACGGCAAACAGCCTGAAGCTACGAGTTATTTATTTGATTTAACTTTAATTAAATATAATATATGATTTTCAGTGGTACAGAGAGGTCCGCACTCACGGCGGGTCGGCGCCGGTTCTGCTGTGCGGTTGCAAAGCAGACCTACGACACGACAAGGAAACACTAACGATGCTGTCTAAGCTAAGAACACATCCAGTCACCAGCGAAGAGGTAAACCCTTGAATACACGAACTGCCTGACTCGTTTACTGACCGACTGACTATATAATAAGCAATATAAAAGCGAATGCCACATATTATAATATTAAAATTGGTATAATAAAATATTGTTATTTCTATTGAACGTTACATTTTTTAACTATATAAAAATCTTTATGTTAAAAACACAAGCCAGTATTGATTTTCTGATGGGAAAAGCTTAAAACGCAATATTTAAGGAATTATGTGGAAAGTGGCCAACTGATTCCCATCTGCCTACCATACCATTCGCGGGAAGAAACGTGAAGCTGCAGAAAAAGTAAATAACTGAAATTGAATTTGAATCTTAGACTGTGGTATAATAAAGCATCTTTTAGTCTCACCGTTAATGTAAATAGAATATTGAGAACTAGTGTCACTTGTACAATCCGCTTTAAACTGTGATAGTTAACCGTTGTAGCTGTAGTTTAGTACGAGGTTTAACTGTAATTTTAACTCTTGTTTTCCGCTACGGTAAAGATGATGAACATATTGAGAGTTGTTGTTTCTTTTCGATAAGTTATAGGAGCTGTCGGGTATTTTTTAGTTCAGTCATGGATTGGAAGCCTTTTATTTTTTTCGTTTTGTCACTAAATTAATTAAATTTTCGGTTCCTTCGTGGTGAAGTACTAAAAGAAACATTATGTTTTATGATTTAAAAATAAGGCTCAAGTATAAGATTTGAGGCCAGTCGTGGCGCAGGGCACAATCGTGTGACTGTTATCAGAAAATGGAAAGTAGAGTGTTTTAACACTAGGCTCCCTGCACCCTGCAATATAAGATATAGCGTGAAGCCAAGAGAGAGACAAGTATCTGGTGACGATTAGATAAGTATCAGGTGTACGTAAGAAAATTAATTATCATCCGTCTGGTCAAGCAAATTATTTTAAAAAAGACAATATTATTTACCTATCGCATCTATAACATGGTAGAAATAATAAATACATTAACAACTTATTTGCACATTATGAAATATTATGTTTTATTATAAATAAAGATTCATATAATAATTTAATCTCAAACTTTGACATAATTAACTATTTTTAATAAATATTTTTAATAATAAGGAGACTCACGGTAAAAGTACCCGCAATCCATAAGGAAAATAGTATTTTGCGTATTTTGGTCTATCGTCAATTAAAATTTAGTCATGACAATAATGAATAGGTACGCGGCAAGTGGTCTGCTAATGATCTCGAATACTCCACTGGAATACCTTTGAATGTCATTCCAATGAGTTCCTACAAGACAATTGACACCAACAATTCAGGTCACTGTTCAATTATCCAAATTATTTAAACGCATTGATAATATCTGCTATATTATAACACTTGAACGTTAGATTGTGTTTATAGATCTGGGTAGGGTAGATCAGGTGGGAACCTAGTGTTAAGACTCTCCACTCAACTCTCCACTCAACACTTATACTTATTTCTTTATAGATATTTTTATACTTTTAGACCAAAAAAAAGGAACAACAAAAATAAAGTATAAAGTACACAAGCAAAAATGTAAATCATTTATTTTCTTGCTTGATTGTGTCATTTGCGAACATCTTGTCCATTTCATTTCATTTTTAAAAAAACCTCGTAAAAACAATCTTTCCGCAAACAGCTCGTCGTCGACACAATTTCGAATACAAGTCCAATATTCGACTGTACAGAATAAATAGACAATCGGTATTATGCAAATTTTCCAAATCGAGGCAAATTCGAAGCGTTCTCCTATTAAACTGTGTATTTACTATTTAGTCATTGTCGACGGATTTGCTCATGATATATCATGAGGCAGTAAATTATACCTTTAATTAACAATGATTTTGATGGTATTCATATTTTAGGGCTCTTTTTTTTTCTACGTGATTACTTTACCTTAAGTTATTTTTCATTTTGGATTATTTGAATATTGAGTGACTCAGAAATAGATTCCCCCTGCTGGGTATATACAAAGAATAAAACAAAAAGCTCGAATAAATATTAACCCTAGTCCTTCACCACTTTTTACACTTTCTCTATGTACTCTACGAGTAATATTCTATGAACGTTAAAAGAAATAGTCTAACGCTTTTAATTTTTTTTTGACGCTTTTAATTACTTTACCTCTTTTCTTGAGAAAATGCCTCAAAATAGCACCAGCGCTATATTATTTTTTTTTGTTGTAGGCTCTATCAGTTGCAAGACAGCTTGGGGCTACAACTTACGTGGAGACGTCCGCTCGCGCCTCCAGCAAAGGCGTGAAAGACGCTTTTGAAGTGGCGGCTCTGGCGGCTCTCGGCAAATTGAACAAGCAACAAATGAAGCAACAGGTACATTTCTCGAAGGCTTTCGCCAGATTAAGTAGAAGAGCTTAAACTACCCTGAAAGGAATTTCATGTAAAATTTAATTTTAGTTAGGGAATTTACAATTAATTGTGTATATTAATTATATTTGATCTTTAATAAAAATATGTTAAAGTAAAAAATAATAATTTGAAATTGATCAAATAGGTAATTTAAAAGCAAAAAAATCCTAAAGTTATATTTAGAACAATGTATTATAATTTTTGATTGTAAATTTCTATCACTAGCGCCCCCGCTGGCTCCACACAGGTAAAGACAACGCGTTCGCATGTTTGTTAAATATATATTGTATATATTACTTCCAATACCTATATACTTACCTATATATAAATAAGATTACGATATTTTTCATCAGTAACTTATATTTTACTTATATTAATATTTATATTATATTTATATACTTATAGTAATATAATATTTATATTTTATTATTTAATATTAATATACGTGATCGAAACTGTATGATCATGAATCATACAGAAATATTTGAAATTATTTAAATTCGATTTTCTATTGCTATTTTTAACTACAATGATTAATGTACATGTATAAAATAATAATAATAATAACTATAACATAATACAAATTATTAATATATACATTTGTACCAGAAGCAGGTCGGGCGCAGTAAGAGCAAACGTGACCTGAAAGCCGAGCTGAAGGGAAGAGCGAAGAGCTGTTGCGTCATGTGATCCGTAGCCGGCCACCCGTCCAGGTGGCCGCATGACTGTTAGGCGACCACCGCCAAAACCTACCTATCTACCTGCTTAAGAAAATTGTACGTTCCAGTGACATGCAAAAACAATACCGGGCCTAACACAGCGCCCTGTGACACCCCCGACCAGCTATTCGAACTAAGACTTGAAAAAATGTGTTTTCTTATACGAAATTTAACAAATTAAAAAAAAAACATATGTTATCTTTAGTGTAATTGGAACAGAGTTCGTTTTAAAATATTATGAATAGGTTGAATTATTGAAATTAGGGTGCAAAGTTGATACGACCCTCAGGGTTAAGAGCGGAAGCCTGTGATAATGTTTACGTAGAGCATTTTGGTATTGGGAGACGAGAAGAATAATTTGGACTTTGGCATTAGACGCTCATTCACCAAGAATACTATAATTTAACATAAGCGTTGTTATTTACAGCATTTATGTACAACAGCGTAATGTAGCTGAATGTCTGTTTTAATATATTATACATTAGTAATTAAATTCATGTTTTTTTTTCTATAATACAGCGTCATAACGTATTTGATAAGAAATTTCACGATCGATGCTCAAATAGCGAAGCGTTATAGAAAATAATAATATTTCTAAACGAGTTTTCGATTAAATAATTGACGTTTTTGTGATAATATGTTATAAAAGAATGCACAATGATGGACAATATTAAAATACGGAGGTCCACAAACTTAGTTTCACGTCCATGTTGCTGTTAGATTAGATTTTTGTACGTTAGTTTTTACAAATACGATAGTTGTTGCTTAATGTTCGTTCAAACGTCTATAGAAGAATTATTATCATATTATACATTAAGCTGATACTAAATTTTTACAATTAAACTAAGCGATCCTACATTTGTTAATAAAAATTGGTCTACTCTTTTATTATCGCAGAATTAAAGTTTTCACTTAACATCCGATAGTAATAAGCATGCGCATTAGTTCTTGAATTAAAAATATAATTATTTAATTTCCATAATATTCCCGTAAAATCGATAAATCCTCTCTTATTTCTCCAATATACTCTAAAATATCTAAATAATAAAATCAACTTCATAAGTACAATAATTTCGGCCATGCGTTTATTGTCAGTCGGTGGTCAGTAATGTACGTAATACAGAAGCTTCTGTAAACAATCTTTGGTCACTTTAACGAATGCAATAATAATTTTAAATATAGATTATTAATAATAATAAGCTATAGTAATAATTTATACTTGTTGTACATTGTCATTAAATTTCTATTCTATTTCTACACGAGCGATTAATCGATTTACGGAAATCTTAAATAAATTATACAATTATATGTTTTTTCAAACAAAATTGAATATAATTACAAAAAAGCTTTTAGAAATGTTGATCAAATACTATATTTTCTTAATGATGTATTGATTTTTTTCTTATAAAATAAATTCAATTTTCTTTTTTTTTTGTTTAATTGTTTATCATATTATTATAAGTCGATGTCAAGCTTTAAATTCAATGTTAGCTTTAATTATTATCGAATAAAAGTTATTATTACATTCTAAATTTTGTTTAATAGTAACTTTTATTTTACTATAAGTAAAATTATGTATTCATAAAGTAACAGAATTTTACTTTTTACTTATTTATTGTATTCAAAAACATATCATTTAAGTTTTTAACGAAAGGCCTAAGACAGAAACACGCCGTTATATTTGAAAGTAATTAAGAATCAACACAATTATAATTTGAGGTAGAAATGTGAGTTACTATATTTATAAATAAATTGAAATTAAAACTATATTAAAAATATTATATACATAAATTCATATTTAGACGTTTCTTCAGTTTCTTAAAAAAGAAACCTAATGAAATATAGACATGATTATTCACGTCGTGATAAAAATATTTTCAAATTTTATAATCTATATAATTATAATATAACATTATATATAGGAAATATAAATTCTAAAAGACAATATGTATAATATTTTTGGATATAAATAAATTATTTATTAAGTTTGAATTGGAACTTTAAAACTGCATTCTTCAATTTTATATAATAATGTTATAATTTTTAAGGGAAATTAAGCACAAGAATGTTCGTAAAAGAATAATTATCACTATATTATATTTGTACATTTGAGGCCATTAATCGGAAAGTGGTTTTACTATAAATTTAAAATTATTTACACTTTCTTTTCATCCAATAACCGTTATATCGGTATTGGTATCGATATTAAAAGAAAGAGACACACATAATATTTTATAATAACTTATCTGATTTTATTTCGAATATCTAATGCCACTTTCACACTGACAGCGTCTCTTATGTTCGATTACAAACGTAGCGTAATGTTCGTGTAATATTGTTTTTGTGTAGACGGTCTTATAACGCCTCTATGAATGTTGTTTATAGATTATTAAATATAGCGTTCAATGTTTTTTGATTATAGCATTGTCTTTTATTTAATTTTCCTCGTCCTCTTAAGAAAAGAAAATAAATTATATAATAAGTAGATGAAAGAATAAATAATCTTTATTTCTTTATACTTCACATAAATGCACCAACAACGTTCAGACAGTTTCACGTTTATGGATCGTTTTTCCTGCATTTTTATTAAATTAATCACATAAATCGTAGTCAAATATCTACAAGGCACTTCACAAGGAAATATGGAGATAAAATTTACAATACATATAAAGGAAAATGTCCAAAGTGGATAATTTATAGATATTTCACAGAAAAAAATAATAATAATCAAAAATATCCATAAAATTAAAACCGAACAGACAATATTTCAATATGTTCACATATTTTTATTTTTAATATTTTTTTTTCTTAGAACGCAAAAATTTGATATTATATTAGATATGTAAATAAATAAAAAAAAGTAAATTTGTTGACACGATATGTTTTCTTATATCTTTGTTTTTTTTTTCGAAACATAATATTTCGACTTTATTATTTCACTTCCGAATAATAAACTATACCATATTAAAGTTCACACCAAAACAAGTTTTATTAAAGCACTTTGTTGTATGTAGGGTTGTCACTTTAAAAATATGTATTTCTTTATACTCTATATTCTTCATAGAACATTATGCCAAATTTCACTGTCTGTTATTCACTCAGTACAGGACGAGTTTATATACCCATACAGCTGCTCAATAAATAATTTTACAGGACTTAGTATGCGGTATTTAAATCAGCTTCACACTGTATCTCACACACAGCCAAGTAGGCAGAAAGAACCTAGTATTAAACACTCCGTTCACCGCTTTCCGCTGGATTCTAAAGGCATTGCGTTATGAAGGGCGGAACTCAACGCCACACTTTCCTCGACACAAGACCGAATCACACTTCGAACGCACATCGATGATCCAGTCGTCTTTAGAGTCACACTCTCTGCCCCTGCACCACGACTGGCCTCGCTCGCTTGGTTCTCCTAAGTTAATTATGAAATTGCTCAGATAAGTCATACATAGTTTATTATTTAACGTGGAACAGAAGTTAGAGCGCGTATATTTTACCTTAGCATAATATTCAGTTTATTTTTTTTTTTGCGGTCTGTTAAGTTTACGTACCCCGAAAGCACAAAAACAGAATCCATAGCTACAGAAGCTTTGAATCCGTCTCTTCGCGTCAGTCGGGGGCATGAATTATTATTTATTAATATTTCAGTCTCTTCACTATGGTACCAAGGGAAAAGTCAATGGTGCCGTCCGCAAACGCGACGATTGTGAGTTCGATTCTCACTCGAAGTCGAAGTGAAATATTTCTTTACGTTTATATTTCCATTTATTTTCGCCCTGGTGTCGAGGCAAAGCGTGGCGTTGAGTTTTGCCACTTGACACGCAATACCTCCAGAATTCGGCAGAAAGTGGGGAACAGAGTGTCTTAATACCGAGGTTCCCTCTTCGTACCCTGCTGTGTGCGGGATACAGCGAAATATATATACAGGATACAAGCTGAAAAAAAAAGTATAATAATAAAAAACAAAAACTTGTCGTCAACCCTACTTAAGACGGAAGTTTCCTTAGAGACGCATATTACGTCCATGTAATATTCTTTATTGTAAATATTCTTACAAACGTGTATGGACCAAATTTACTGCGACGGTAAAGTAATTTTGAACTATCTTTATATATTATATACTTATAATAAAATCATAATACAATAAACACAATAAGAATAAAATCGTAAAAGGGTTGTACTTGGAAGATATAAAAAAAAATATAAATAATTTTTATAATTTTAGTCTATTTGACTGTGCGTTTGTTATCGCTAATCTCGGAATTGGCTGAACCGATTTAAATGCGGTTTTCAATATTGGATTTTGGCAAGTTCCGTTATCATATAAGGCAAACATTAAATAGAATTTGTCAAATCTATTAAGATCGGAGTGTCTTAATACGAGATTTCCCCCTGTCAACTCTGCTAGGCGTGATGCTAAACAAAACATTATTTATGCAAAAAGTCCTCCCCGCAATATTTTACACAAACGGTTTTGCAGTAAAATTTAAAACAAATTCGACCAAAACAGTCATTGCTACGAGTCCGCTTACAAATTACACTCATTTTACCCAGAAAAAAAATCTGTGTAACACCCATCCTGACATAATTCCACAATGTTAGACCCCCCCCCCACCCTCCCCCCATACTTCTAAACTTTTTATTAAAAACCCCAGAAACGTTGACAATATTAAGGGTCACCGTTACGTGACTGTATTTACTAAGAATTCGTGCTAAGATATTAAAGAAAATGGCCGTGTTGAGATGAAAAATATTTTTCGTCGGTTGTCGTTATTCTCGTAAAGATACAGATAGATGTCCAATGTGACTGTAGATGATTTGTTGCAGCTTCAATTCAGGAAGTATTTTATAATATGTCTTGATGTTTTTCTCAACTGCATGAAACTACATGAAGGAAAATCATGAAAAAATAGCAGAAAGAATAAAGCAATGTGATAAATATGTCACATGATGAAGCTGGGAATCTATTGTCAAGACACTCCATTTGTGAGCGTTTATCACTTTTATTCTCTCTTTCCGCTGAATTCTGGATCTGATTGCTCCATCAATATTGCTCCTCAATAACAGGGAAAAACAAATATTGCACATTTACTTTGGTCATATGGAAATCGAACCTACAACCTGTCTCATTTACACGCTGTATATTATTTATTTATATTTAACAAGACAAAAGAGGAATCCCCAAATAAGTCCGCAAATATTGAGTAAAATATTCGAAGGACATGGCAATTTACATCCAAATGTTCATGGAGGCGCAGATGAAATTGTAAAAAGTTGAACCCGATAGTCCATTACGAGGCTCAGCCATGAAAACTAATTAGACCAAATTAGATGAAGGAATGCTAATTATTATAAGTTCTGTGATGGGAATTTAAATAGGTGTGTCTTGTTTGTTGTAATTTGTACGCTATATCTACGGAACTCTTTTTAACTGACTTCAGAAAAGAAGTTAAGTGTGTTATATTTAATTGTTGAAATTGGACAATATTTGAGTCTATATCTATTAAGGCATCCAAGCGCTTGGGTTAATTCTTATTATAATAATTTGATTCCAAATATTTTGGAAAATAATAAATATTTTTGATTGAAAACAGATCAAAAATTTCAACTCATGGAACAATCCCAAAGTTTTACCAAAATTAGCTCAATATGAATCGTTTTGAGACATGAGATCCAACAGACTGACCATTGATGATTGAGTTCATCGAGTAATGCCACCGTGGCGCAAACATATGCTGTTATTAGAAATAGAACCTGCAACTATCACAAAAGCTGCAAATCAATAAAATACACTACTAGTTTTAAATTATGTATATATTTTTCAAAATTAATATATCCGCGTTTGAATGAAATTAATATGTGTTAGTTGTGAAATATGCGCATATTAATAACGATAGCATACAAACATCACACGATGGTTACATTATGAGCGAGTTAGATTCTATGCAAAATTTACTGAAAATTAGCATTCACTACATGTTACCTCCATCGTCGTACTAAGAACAATATATTAATTGATAAAGAAGAAGCTAGTGTACCTAACTCCATTATTAAGTTAGGTATACCATGTAGATATACTAGCTTCCATCAGTGTCTTCGCCTATATTATCAAATGGAAATAATTGAGTCACAATGTAAGACACATTCTAAGTAACGTACAATCCTCCTCGATAAATAGACTATTCAATACAAAAATATGTTAATAGATAATTATTTAGATAAATAAATAATTTTATAGTACAAGCGGGCGAAGCCGCGACCGGATAACTTATCATTGAATAAAACAGAACAGATATTATCCATACGTTATCTTTGTATCGTCTTCATAGTATAAAATACAACTAAGTGCTTATAAACGCTGTTAGCACTACAAAATAATTATAATAAGATAATTTTGATTTATTATTAGCGGCCTAAATGCTGGCACTGGGATGGTTTTTGTTTTCTGTAATTAAATTATGCTTATCCTTGCAGTAATTATTCAATAAAGGACCTTCCTTACAGTTATTGTTAATGGATTTTTTACTGTGAGTTCGTTTTATTTTATTATGCTCGTAGTGTCAATCCATGTTTGAAAGATAAAGATTGTTAAACTATTACTAATTTATGTATTTCTATGTGAATAAAGTTATAAATTGTCAATTGTAGTTTTGAATTGAATTAACCTTAGACCAATCTACTTTCATTTTTATATTTACTGCTTCTGCTTTTTAAGAAAATTATAAAGATGAAGAGTTTGTTTGAACGCGTAAATCTCCGAAAGTATTGTTCCAAGTTAGAAAATATATTATAGACTATATCACATAAATATTTTCGATGTAGCCTACTGCAACTGCGGGCAGTAGACCTGGGAAGTGGGAAGTAACCCGGGCGCTTAGAGTTCGTATTAATTATTTCCGTTCGACAAAAAACTATCCAGGAGCAGCCACAAGAGAAAAATACAGTGCGCTAGTAGTCTTGTTATAGGGTTCCGCACCTAAAGGTTGCAACGGGACCTTGTTGTCTGTCACCAGGTCATATTTTATGAACCGTCATAGTCAAGCAGTTGAGTTTTTTTCTGATGATTTATTTCCAATGGCCACTATACTACACAAGAAATACAATAAAATATTTATTTATGGAGGCTCTTGGAAGGTACATTTCGTTAATAATCACTTACATTATACTTCACATTAAACATGGAGATTCGATCGACATATTGTATTTATCAATATCCATCTACCAAATCTTAAGGCATCGGAACTTCCGCAAAGCTTAATGTAGATCTAATAAAGTATTTGTTATCTACCCTCCGTGTATACTATCACTGTGGCGGTCAAATTATAAGAATATACGATTTAGCGTTGCCCATAAATTGTTTCAGATAACGTGAAATATTCAGGAATGGCCACAGAATGATTTAATACTGGTCATTTGTTAGTATGAATTTGAATTGGCTATAGATCGGGGATGCATGCGTAAACCAACAATTTTGTTGTTCATGTACACTAAATTTTGCTACATAGGCTGTATTAAGTAATTTGCTACCATTCGTCGTTCGCAATCGCAACTGCAGTCAAAAGCGAAACAAAACATGTCGTTCTTTCTAATTCACTTAGGAATGTCCGCAAATTTAATTATAATAATACCTTACACTTTCTAATCTACCGACACGCCTAATTTTGTTTTACTCGGTAACACATAATTAAAGACTTATGTATATAGATTAGAAAAAAATAATTTCAATAATACTAATATTAGAAAACTCTTCTAATATTGACACTATTTATCTGACAGACTTGGGATTTAGTTCTGCTTCAGGTGTTCAAATAAAAAAAAATGTTACAGGCTAAAAAGCCTCTCACCGTATCGTATCGCATCGCAGGGCAGGCAAAGGTAATCTAGTGTTAGAACTGGACCTCACTTTCCCCACAAGTTAGTAGAGCGAGGAGATGAAAATAAATTGAAATCGAACTTACAACCGTCGCGTTTACAGTCAGAGGGTATGCTGCTGCCGATCAGTCTCATGTTATAAATGTAATAGAGGTTCAAATTCTCGTCTAATTTTTTTTTTATTTTTCCAATAATTTTAAATTTTATTTTTCCTGTGAAATCCATCATATAACGTTTCGCATTGAACGTTATTTCAATCAATCGATTCGGTGAACTATTTGGACAATATGTAAAAAATAAACAAACAATTTTTTTTTTCTGTTTATTTGTTTTTTTTTCTAACAGTAGTATTCAGTAAAAAAGATAAAATCTTTGATCAACACCACAATATGCACAAAACGACGCCGCCATTCCGACACAGTTACATCAGATCAAGGAAATGGCGTCGTTTTCCCGCGCGAAATAGTTTCCTTTTGCCGAGTAACGTTTGACAACGGCACTGGCTTATCTGCATTCTGCCAATACGTAAATACATCACTGTCACAGATTTAATGTATTTTTGTACGATCTGCTCGATTTTTATAAATATATAAAACAGTTGCAATTTAAGTGATGAATAAAAACAAAAAAAAAAGTATAAACAAGAAAAACAAATTCTATAAATCATTTGTATAAATAACTTAAAACACGCCTAGGATTCCATTGACAACCTTCCAGTTCAACTGTCCTCTTCACGAATCCAAAATCTGTGGTTTTATTAATAAGCATTCCAAGTTCGGGCTTCCATTTGGTTTTACTGTTATTTTTGATGAAAAGCTTACGCTTGGGATCCTCTGCCTACCCAAAAAAAAAAAAAAGAAAAAATACCCTAAATTTACCCTATGAGGAATAGAACCCACGTGCTATCAATTTATCTTGACCCCACTAAGTTATGTTACCGTAACAAAATATTATGCAAAATTTGTATTACAATAGCAATACAGTAACGAATGTTCCGCATGAACGCCGTTTAATTTAAATTTGAAATGCGGGATTACAGCTTCCGTTGTGTTTAGTCGTAATTTTACCTGCAAATATTTGTTACTCGAACAATGCACCCAATACTAATTCAAATATGAATATGTACGCTATTTTAGTACTGGTATGTGAATGGAAAACCATTCGCATACAAGTAAATAAAAATATTTACTTGAGATAATATAATCATTTTTAATTATATATTTAAACCTGAAGTTTAACTATTTACAATTTTGAACATACTATTCGAAAAACTTTTACGAAAACTAATTTACATACATATACAATATATCCGCGACCACAGACTACTGCAAAATATTCGCAACATCGGGTCTCCAAAAATGTATAACACTAAATACACCCGATTAATCCGGTTAAAGAGTTTCATTTAAAAAATTATTTAAATATATTCAAAAATATACAAAATTTTACAATAAAAGTAAATATTATAAATTCTCATTGGCAGAACGTGAACAAGTTTTTGCATAAAACTAAAAGCTGAAGGAAAATTTTGACGCGGGAAATCTACGCCACACAGAATTGCGCATTGTTTGTTGTACCGTAAATTTTAAACACAATAAGCGTGATTTGCATACACATAAAACAGAAATTGGACGTTTAATAGTACCTAAATATAGTTAATAGTTAGCTGAATAAATACAGGTTTAATATACAGTGACATTTGTATTCGTATTTATCTCAGTTTGGAGAAAAAATTGATTTTTTTAATTTTAATTAAAAAAAATCACTTTAAACTTCATATATTAGTGCATTAAGACGAAATTTATTCGTCTTAAATCTTTGGGAGTCCTAACTAAGCCTCTCTGAGGGGACCATTCTTACTTTTATTTATAGGGCTGAGGTTGTAGACAAATATTTTCGAAAAAATCTTTACGTTTAATTTAAAAATGTTAATATTTAATTTAAAAATATTTTAAAATGATTTGTCATGATTAAAATCACTGCTGAAATTTTACTTCCACTTGAGATACTTACACATAAAACTTTCAGGCTATATAAAAAAACTAAGTTCATGCTGCTATATACTCTTGAGTCAATAAGTCTAAGACTTAATTCCTAAGAGTTAATCCTAAGTTTTATTAGGCAAGTTCCAACTATATTTATCTGATATTCTGACAGCTAGCCAATGTTAGATAGTCAAGTGACATAACGATCTATTCAGAGTAAGACCCCTCCAAGTGCGACTTCAACGTGCCAACTTGTGAAATGATCTAATTTACTTCTTTTTTTTATGAAAAATATACTGCATTTATTCATTTTTTTTAGTAGTAATATTTTAATACGCTTATAAAAAAAGGAAATTTAGTGTTAAGATACTCCGTTCTCCACTTTCTGCCGAATTCTGGAGGCATTGCGTGTTGAGTGGCAGAACTCAACGCCACGCTTTGCATCGACACCAGAGCGAAGAAATGGAAATATAAACACGTAAATATATATTTCACTTCCTCGAATGGGGATCGAACCCACAACCCCTAAAAAACAAACAAACCCTAAAAACGCTTTAAGTATGCTTATATAACTTCAATCAATATATACATGTATATAGATGATCGAAGAATATTTTCTTATTATAATATTATCACATTATACACTCAGTCACCTTTCCGGCTTAAAAATAGGATAGTAATACAGCACTTTTACAGTTAAATAGAGTTTGATGTCTGTACCCGGAACACCAGTAACTCTCCCAAGTCCCAAGACGTTTTAAATGAACTTGGCTTTTGTTTCTACATTTAAGTTCTGTTTTTTTTTTAGTTTCATAATTAGACTCTCGATAGTGAAATGCAGCAAACATGCAAATATCTACAGTATATTTTTTTCAACGCGACGATTAATTTACCCCAATTGGTTTTGTAAGCGTTTGGAGCGTTGCCAAGTTAGACGTTAAAACCTAAACTAGATATCGATCAACTAATTGAAAGCTACAAAAAACTATTAAAATAACAATATTAAAATTTTAGAATTTTTAGAGGCCATCGCGGCCTGGTGGATCAAGGGTGTGACTGTAAACGACTTTAATGGATACGGTTTCCATAAGAATAAGAACGAAATATTAAATATTTAAATTTCCTTCCCTTTCTAACAAGACAAAGCGCGAGGTTGATTTCCGCTACTCAACGCGCTATGTCTCGAAAAATTTTCGGAAAGTGGGGAGTCAAATTGTCTTAATAGGAATCTTCTTCTTTACCATTAGGTTCCCATGTCCCCCTGTGCCTACCCTACTATGTGCGAGATACAGAATCTTAACCTAAGATCCCACGATTCCTTTATCTATCCTCCTATTTATTTATTTATTTATTTATTTATTTATAACATAGTATATGAATTATATATATTAATTATTCTTCGCGGTGTTAACCTCGAATTGACTTGTATGACCACTGCACATGTACAATAACTAATAAATAAAACAAAAAAGCATACAAGAATACAAATAATTTTAACAAACATAAGAAACAAAAAATATTATAACATAACAAATATGATTGTGAGGTAGGTTGATAAAAGGCGCGTATTTTTGTGAAATTTAAAAAAATACATACAGAACCAACCAAATAGTATAACGATTCGTCTAAGCTCTATTATTTTAAAAATATACTTAGGATTTTAGTCAGATGAAATATAAAAGTCCTCACAGACCCTACATACATACTTGTAGCTTAATAATAGGAAATAATATATATAAGAGAAACAAAGTCAGCGCTCGATCGCAATAAACTGCTTGCTCACGCGCTACAAAGTAAATAAAAGTGCATCGCAGTGCGACCCGTAGCTGCTGCCATCGTAAATTTCTTTATGTCTATACACATATTTAATATTTGCTGCGTTATAAATTATATATTTGTATGTACGTGGTACTTCTGGTTTCAATTTCTTGTTTGGATTTTTTTTTATTGTCATACTGCATTGTATATAGATATGTAGCTGTAGAGTATATGAGGCCGACATGGCGCAGAGACATGAGGGTGAGACACCAGCCGTGTGGTCCCGACTTAGAATAGGATTACCCTGGTACTGTCGGTGTCGTAAGAGGCAACTAAGGTACGTGTGGTAGAGTCACGTCGCCAGTAATGACAACACGCATGGGCAGACTCGACCGGATTTAATACCACCCCTGGCATTTTAAACCGGCGTGAAGTAGTGGCCCTTGCCACTGCGTTTCGCATTAGGTAATGCCGGGCCCCGGTGCCCTTCATCTCCACTTTAAAGGCTGGCAACGCACCTGTGGCTCCTCTGGTGTTGCATGGGGTCGTGGGCGGCGGTGATCACTTACCATTAGGTGACCCGAACGCTCGTTTGCCATAAAAAAAAAAAAAAAAAAAGGGTGCTACGAGTGTGTACTGAAAAAGCGATGACTGTGGGTTCCATTTGTTAATATTTTTTACCCTTTTAACGAGTTGAGTTCCGTTACTCAACACACATGTATCGAAAATTGGATATGAATAGAGAATGGAGTGACTCAACACAACTGTACTCTTTGCTTGAGCTATTATCAAACCACACATTTTGAAGCCAAAACTGAAATTTACAAATAAAATAGCAAATTCTGTCCACAATCGTAGTAAATTCATATTCACTGTTTATGTTTGTACTGTCCGTCTGTACATTCGGCCGTATGTCGGACAGTCAGTGTCAAGAGAGATATTACGTACTTCAGCGAGCTATTCGCCTGCGGTTTTACACACACTATGTCACCGGGAATCCCCGCAGGTTCCCGCGATGGCAGCGTGTACCCCCCCTAATAAATTCTTTTAACGCCCGACATAAATGTTTACTGTACTAACAGAATGTATTTATTGCTGCGTTTGTTTTAATTTGATAAATTATTGGTGTTTAGTGATGCTTGAATTGAATATGTCGAGGTTTTATGTAATTTGAATTCGTATATCTATTCAGAATTATTATTTCAAAATGATAATTTATATCATAAATATATAAGTATCAAATATAACGTTTTAAAAATATTTCTTTGTAAGAGTAAATGAACCAAAATTTTAATATTTCACGTTTAGCAGTGGGTGCATTAAAGTCAATTAGTCTAATTGGAAAAACCTATGATAGTAATAAATTTTAAAAAGTTTGTTACAACTTTCATACGAAATCAATTATATTAAATGTAGCTAGAAAACTATTCATGTAATTTACCACAAATGAATATGAATAAAAGTATTAAAACTTATTTCGAGGTCGATAATGCGCAGAGGCACGCGTGACTGTAGTAAACGCGACAGGTTCAATTCGCTATGGTGTCGAGGCAAAAATACCAGGACCCCAGGTAGCGACGAAAAGTGGTAGCGAAGTGTTTCAACACTATTTACTCCCACTCTCTACCTTTCTATCTGTGGGATACAGCGTAGAACTGAAAAAAAAAAATTTTATACTCTCTTTGCACTCACGAGGCAAATCGCCTATTTAGTCAGAATAACAAGACCTAGCACAAAACGCGGCGTCGTGTTCCGCCACTCAACACACAACGCCACGCAAATTCGTCGGAAAGTGGGGAACGGTTTCGAGTGAACGACTGTCTTTATACTGGATTCCCTCTATTCGCCTATTATATGCGAGAGTTTTTTTTCAGCGTAAAACTGAAAAAAAAATGTTAAACACAACCATTAGTCTTCTGCAGCTACTTTTTTCTGGTAAAAAAAGGTTATTACGTTTTTTACCATCCATTACCGTTTTTGCGATATGAGATATTCAGTGTGAGATATGGCGATCGAAATTACTGGATTATCTTCATAAAAGAGATGTAATGATGTTGGTAGATATTAAAAACGTCGGGGGAACAGCTTCAGTTGATTTATATAGAGAATATTATACAAACCTTTTGTATTATCTTTCTTTTGAATATCATATTAGTGAGTGTATTTAATTTTTTGTGAAATGACGATTAGGTCATATACGTATCGCAATGGTAAAGCGTCTGCCTGTAATTACATAGGTTGTAGGTTCGATTTCCATTCGAAAGAATGAATTATTTTTATTATTTTACTTAAAATATATTAGAATTTTTACATTACAGTGTAATTATAAAGTGTTTCACACGCAGTATAATCAACGTCAAACTAAATGCATCAAGCGAACCATATTATCTTAATATATCGTATCTTAGTATTGGATTCCCTCTGCCTACCTTGCTGTAAGCAGTATACATCGAGAAACTACAAACCAATGAAAAAAAATCCTAAGCCACTCCAAACTAAGAGAACTATTACAGAATCTTGGCGTCAATTTTTTAAAGATTTCCAATACATATAATAAAAGAATTATTATAATAATAGTCAGCCAATTGGTCAAACTATATTGGGTCCGATGTGCCGACACGTGGCTGGCCGCGGTCCAGCTCCTTACAAAATAAACAACATCAGTATGGAATTAAAAACATAAAGTTTAAAAAGGTTTCGTTTTATAGCCACTGCAAAGTGCCCACACCACAAGACACTCTACTTTGTAAGTTATTATACGTTTATACGAAATTACAATATTGGACGAGGTTAATTTACTCTTTTCGTTCAAAAGGAGGTTTGACGTTTGACAAGTGAAAAAATACAAATAAGGTTCTTCTCTATAAGTAGTACGAAGTGATTATAGTAATCTGCTTTAAGCTAGACTTTAATTACTTACAAACACTTCGTTCCACACTCTCCGGCCAATTTTTGAACGAACGCAAAACAACGCGATTACAGTAATGTGCTGTACCTAAGACTGTCTCAAAATTATTTTTATTAGCTACACGCAGAATCCCGCAGCCTAGTGTTAAAACACTACGTTATTATTAAAATATTCAGCTTCACGCTATATCCCGCACGCAGCAGGGTAGGCAAAAGAATCTCGGTGTTAAGACACTCTATTTCCCATTATCAATCATTATCAAAATATCCCCACTTGTCGCCGAATTTTGAAAATATTGCGTATTGAGTGGAAATCAAACCCACAACTGTCGCTCTTATGTGCCATTAAATTCACAAAACTACTTATGTTAACAAAAATCTTAGTAAAAGTTGCGAAAAGAAATTTGCAATCATTATCTCAAGTCGAGAGCCAGCTCTACATTTTTGACGGCAAACACGCGCTAACTTGTTCAAATATCTTATGTAATTTACATAATTTTCCAAAGATATTACGGTTGTCGGACGATAATTTTGACTTAAGTGTTTAAGTTGTGTCTTTAAATATTAAAAAAGAAAATAATATTAGTGGGGAACGGAGTGTCTTAACACTAGGTTCCCTCTGCTGTGTGAATCAGATTTTTTTTAGATAAATAGTGGAGTACGGAAAGGTTTTATTTTGTTCCCGACTTTTCGCCAAATTCTGGAGGCATTATATGTTAAAAGCCGTACTTTTCGTTCATACCAGAGCGAGCAACTAGAAATATTAAATATTTAATATCCTCAAAAGGGAACCGAACCCATAACTTGTAGCGTTCAAAAAATAATTTTTTTTTTCGTATTCCAGCCACAATCATTGTTATCCATCATAATCAACTATCTTTGGGGACTTGGAACTGGAGCATCCCTCTAGAGTTCTATTACAATGACTACTATTGTAGATAGATAATATATTTGTAGCAGCTGACCGCGGATTTATCTTAGGTCGGTAAGATTGTGTTACCGGTTGTGTTATCTTGTTTTTCATATATATATAATCTAAAGCGTGCGTTTGTAAACATGACAGGATGTGAGTTCGATTTCTCTAGTAAAGAGGGCAGAGGCACAGTGTGGCCGGAAGTTCCGCCAATTAACGGCGGAAAGTAGAAAACGGGAAACGGGAAAACGGTATCTGAATGGGAATGGAGCGACCTTACACTAGGTTCCCAGGTTCCCTCTGCTTACCCTGATATATGTGGGATACAATGTAAAGCTAAAAAAATTACAACAATAAATGGCAAAAATTCTAAACTACAAGTATCCAAAAAATTACTTAACACTCAGAAAAGAGCTTCATTATTTTTTTTTAATTCTAATTTAATTCCTGAAGCTTTGAGGAGCTTACGAGACGAACGAAAGTACCCAACTTTACGACCCCCAAGTATCTTTAATTACTCTTAGATAGTACTAAAGTAAGTGTTGTGGATTTCATTAAAGAAAAAAAATTGTTGGTAAAGATTATTTTTTTTTGATACAGTAATTTATTATTAACGCATTAATATGAAACATTAAATATTTCATTGAGTGGGACTTGAACCTGCGCCCTTTAACTGTGTCTGGAGTATCTTTATATATTAATATTTGTATAGCAGAAGAAAGTGTGTGGTTGATCGCTTTAATCTTAGGAACTACTACTCACTGGTTTCCAATGTATCATGTGTCATACACACTCACTGTTAATTATTTCGAAAGAATAGACATGAAAAGCATATATTGTGATTGGCAGAGATTGAGTGTGTCAATCAGACTGTATTTCTATGCACCTAGCCTCACCCCCCCCCCCCCCCCCATGGCGGAAAACAACGCCGCGCTTATCCCACTAAAGAAGAAAAATTAAAATCGAGAGGCGATTGATCACAACTGTCGCATGTACGTACGTTCAGATTTATTATTATTATGCGTTTATATACAAGTAATTATAACGGAAATTGATATTATTCATAGCGGGATAATATTTCCTTATAATTATATTAACAACACGTTCTTGAACCCACGAGAACACGAGATATACATATTTATGTACCTACCTACACAAAACTTACATAATATACTACAATAAGAGAGAGGGAGACGACTGAGTAACTGAATAAAAACTGAACAAGCGCGAGTGGGCCGTGCTCACTGAGGGTTCCGTACAAAAATTGGATTTTCTGAAATTCAGGCTTAGCTTAGCCAGAGCCCATTCACGCCAAATATTGTCCCCCTTATAAGACTGTTATTTTTTCAGGATTTAATCACAAATGTATAATTTTTAGATTTTTTTCTTAAACCAGCACTACTTGTAAATGCTGGCTGCCAAATTTCATAATTCTAGGTTAACCCCAAGTGCCTCACTAATTATAATTCCCTTTATAGTGTCGAAATACGAGTTTTTTGCTATATAAATGTTCATATACTCTTATTTTTTTTTAAGTAATCGTAGAAACACCTTTTTTAAGGAATCATGGGGCCGTTGATTTGATATCTCAAAGCGTTCCTGAGACAAAGCTTTCCAGGCTCTTGACAGACAAACAGAAAAACAGACGGAAAACAAAGTGATCTTATAAGAGTTCCTTTTATCATTCACAGGTACGTAACCCTAAAAATTTGCTTCACGCTATATCTAGCATATGGCTGAGTAGGCAGGGAACCCCTAATTCCCCCAAGACTCATCGTTCTTAATTTTCTACGTAATATTGGTGACAATTAATAAAGAAATTATTTTTAAGATCAGTCAAATCATATGAGACAACAGATAGTCATCTGACGAATAAAAAAGGAAAAAAAGAGCAAATCCGCATATAGCAGTAACCATAGGGAACCCCCTAAATCCCCTAAAACACTCCTTCTCTCTATATAATATTCTGTAAGCATTTTTTATATGAATTTAATGTCAGCTGAGCACTAATGCATATTTATATAGTTTTATAAAATAAAACAAAAAAATACCTTTATAAGAGCAAACCTGACTTATGTTTAATACAATCATTATTCTCGAGCAAGTCGGTCGTGTAACGAGTTTGTGAGAGTATACTTAATGTATTTAGTGGATAATATAAATAATATATAATATATTAATATATCACAGTGATATAACGTCAATAAAGTTTCAAATTAATAATATGTTATAATAAGCAGTGAGTGGTGTTTTTTTATAAGTAATAGTGTAGGTAAACGAAAACTAGTGTTAACATATCGTATCGTACAAATAAATTGTATTACAGACAAAGCGCGGCGTTGGGTTTTGTCTCGTTACCAGAGTGAGAAAATTTAAATAATTAATTCCCTCGAGCGGAAATCGAACCCCCTGACGCTGCGCCACGATGGTCTCAAATGACATTTTAATTAGCAAATATATATGTTATTATAATTATCTAGCTACATACATGAAACAAATCTGTTTGACCCCCAACTTAGACTGATTAACAATTGATAAGATAACGCAATAGACGTTAGTTTATATGTTTGTTATATATATATAAATATATATATATATATATAATCAAGTAAAAAAATTATTAATGTATATATAAAAAAAGCATCATGACCTTAACGAAAGTCATGAATACACGGAACAAGCCAAGCCAGTTTACCTTTTCGTTTTTCTTATTAATATATGAGAGATCATCTATTTATAACTGAGACCAGTCGTGATTCCGGGACACAAGCGTGTCACTGTAGATGCGATAGGTTGTATGTTCGATTCCTACTCAAGGAAACAAAATATTTACATTATTTTTTTCGTTTTACTCGCTATTGTACCGAGGGGTTCAGTACCGCTGCTCGACATGATCCAAAATCGGCGTAAAGTGGAGAATCAAAGACAGATACAGAGTAAAGTTACAAAAGAATAAATAACTGTATATTATAGCAATTTCTAGCAAAGATTTCGCTAATATGAAGTACTTAATCAAAAATATGTTTTAACCAGGACAGAGGAAATCTAGTACTAAGACATTACGTTCTCCACTTTTTGCCAAATTTTCAAGGCGCTGCCTGTTGAATGGAGAAACTCAAAATCACGCTTTGCCTTGTTACCAGAGCGAAAAATTTAAATATTACTAAATAATAATTCATTGAACGAGTGGGAATCGAAGCTACAACCGTCGCATTTACAAAAATTGAGCGTTGCCCGGAGAACGGAAAGTCTTAGCACTAGGTTCTCTCTACCTGCCCTGACATATTCGAGATACAGCGAACAAATAATCATAAACTATACAAATAATAAAACTTAAATAGTATAAGAATAAAAAAATATATAATATATATACAAAGTCTCAATTAAAGTAACCAATGTGAAGGAAAAAGAGCAAATACGATACTATAATTAGACTGTAATAACCGGTTACATAGCTGCGAGAAAATGTGTATATTGGTTTAAATATTTTATATTGTGAAGAAAAATACAAGTTTTTGTTGTTAATGTATGTAATATATAATTTTATATGAAATATTTTAAAGTATAATTAATGTATTATATTTTTTAACTAAATATAGAACCGAATATATGAAACAGGTGCTGAAATGAATATGACAACGAAATAAAAAAATCCAACTTAAAACTTTACTTACTGTGTCATTTTAAGTAGAAAAAATAATAAAAGAAAAATAAAAAAAAATAAAAATTATTGTGTTATTTCAGACTACAAGCGATGCAAAATGTATAGCAACCTTATCGTATTCTGTACTTGTTTGTTCGCCGCGATATTAATTTTCCATCACTGTAAAGGTGAGATTTTTCTTATTTCAATAATATATTTTGTCACTTATATTAAAATATCGCTATAATATAAACCTAGAGCTATATAAATATATAAATATAAATATAGCTCTAGCTTTAACCTGCGGTTTCACCGTGGTTAAACACATATAGTTTAGAGTTGTAATAAATGGAGCATTAAATACAAAAATATATTTTTAAATTCGGACGAGTAGATACTGAGATTAGCGTGATTCACCAATAAACTTCCTCAGCTTTCTATTATTATATTATAATATGTGATACTAATAATATATTTTTAGCTTCACGCTGTATCCCGCCGTTTCCCTTGAGAAACTTCTGTTGCTCACTTTCCGAATAATTTTGGAGGCATTGCGTGTGACTGTAAAAACTCAAGCCGCGCTTTTGCCGACCAGAGCGAAGAAATGAAAATATTAATATACTCTCGTGCCCCAGCGCCACCACTAGCCTCTAAATAATAACCTGACTACAAATTAATAATATTATTAATTTGTTCAACTTATGTAATAAAAGTATATATTGTTTTATTAAGAAACATAAAATACATTTTTTCAGGCACATTTCTCCCAAACTTATCAGAGGCGTGTTACAACTGTCTCTGTCATGTGTCCACGGAGTGCCAGTTGTCCCACCAGTGCACGAAAGGGTACTGCGGGCCCTTCAATATATCCAGGGTGTACTGGGTTGACGCTGGCAAGGTTACCTTACCTGATGACGATCCCGAACGAAACCATGGTATGTTAGAATTCGTTTTTAATTCCTATTAATAGTTATATTTTCCTCCTACTGTAACTTCGCACACTTTCCACCGAATTTTCGAGGTATTGCGCGTTGACATCGCAGAACTTAACGCTATCCTGTGCCTCGTCACCAGAGTGGTTAAATGAAAATATTTTATTTCCTCTAGTGAGAATCGAATCCACAACCTGTCACGTTTAGTCACACGCTTGTGGGGAACAAGCCACCGTCACATCACTTCACTTCACACGTCATATGCGTGACAACAAGACAAGCGTAAAGGTGCTGGAACCTGGCACTTTGTACATGACATGTTCGCAGATGTAGATGTAGTCAATAAATTAACTATATCAATATCTTCAATGTGCTCCTGGGCCACGGCTGGCCTCTTAAAATTTGTAAAGATAACTCTACACTAACAATAATTAGTAACTTATACTTTCAGACAATGTCAGGGCATATCCCTAGTATTTAATACTAAAATGTATTAATGGATCGACAGATTATAAGCTAACAAATAAAACATTCATTAAACACAAAGCACGGCTTTAAATCCTATTAGCCCTCGCCATCAATAATGTAGAGGGGATTACACGTCTTCATTTTATTTAGGTTTAAAATTAAACCAACATTTTATATAAAATAAACAAAATAAGCATTTGGTGATGTAATTCTGTGAAATTGACATTTTTTTTATTATTATTTAGAGATCATAGGAATGTAGAGTGTACACATAGTTCTCACTCCCGACTGCTCAGAAAAGATTAGGTTTTTCACGCGTATCTTGTACTCGTATGTATGTATGTATGTAATATTCTTTATATCACATCTCCAAAACCGCAGAATGGATTTCCATAATTGAGGTATCGTTAGATTTATCTTAGGAGCCCAAGTGTTCTTAGGTGACGTTAATAAAATTATCATAGCGGCTGTGGGAAGTAAAAAAAAATAACATGATTATCATTACCGTAATACTAATGAACAAAATACAATGAGAAAGTGGAAAAATATAGACTTTGATCTTTTACTTTCTGAAACGGGTGGAGTTCCAATGCCATACCAACGGGAAAGTGGAAAAGGGATCGAATATTTACATTCCCTAATAATCGTGATGAATCACCCAAAAAAGTGAAAAATAAAAATATTTAAAAAACAAAAAGCTCGACTGCATAAAACTAAAAAGAAAATAAACAAGCCCAATAATTTATTGGGATTAACAGTCGGGACATATAAGTAATTCTTCAATCAATAAAATCCTTAGTAGGAACCCGCATAATTCAAAAAGGGTCTTCTGAGGGTATCGCGAATTTCAAATACTACCTACTTTTTCAATATAAAGAGGAAAATATTTATATTGAAAAAGTAGGTAGTGGTTTTTAAGTGAATATGGCGTAGAATTTTATTGCAACTAATAATGACGTCATGCGGAAAATGGAAAACCGATTCGTCATTAGTTTCTCTAATGCCCAGTTACGTTACTGATGCTATGTTTCATATATGGATATATTTTTCTAATGCATTATTGATTGTTTACATTTTTAAGGAAATTTAAAGTAAAATACAAAATAAGTAAACTGCTTTATAAATTTTATAGTAAAATTATAACGATCGAAAATGATTCCTTTTATCTTCAATATGTTTTTTCTTTAGGAACTTTCACAATATATCAATCAGTTCTTAAGTGTTTGCGTAGACTGAAACGAAAATTATGCGAAACTATTCGAAACTTTTATATTGAATTCGTTCACGGATACGGATAGCTTTTTTTATTTCGGCTATCGGATAATTTCGGTTATTTTAAAGGTGTCAATAACATTACTGGTGTCCTAGTTTAAAATAACAATAAATAAATCAGCTTCACGCTGTATCCTGCAAACAAGGGTATAGGCAAAGGGAACCTAGTGTTCAGACACTTCGTTCCACATTTTCCACCGGATCTAGAGGCATTGCGTGTTGAATACTAGTTTACAATATATGTAAAATAATTATTTTTATATATATTTCATAATATTAAGCAATTAATTAGTGAGGCCCAGTGGCACAGGACTTTAAACGCGACTGGTTATAGATTCAATACCCACTCGGGGATATGACATATTTAATATTTTCATTTCTTCAATCTGTTAACGAGGCAAAGCCCGGAGTTATGTCTTAAAAACTTGACGCAAAGTAAGAGAACAGAGTGTTCTCATACTGTCGTGTGCGGGGAAATTTCATGTGGGGAACGGAGTGTCATAACACTAGATTCCCACTGCCCTACCCTACTGTGTGTGCTTTTGTATATAGAAAAACAATTAACAAAATCATTCGTAAGCCTAAATATATCACTTTCAGAACACTTGTTATGATCACAAGCTTCTAATAATCATAAATTTATGTTGTATAAGAAAATTCTCTTGTATATATTATACTTATTTTCTATAATTATAATAATTATATTTAAAAGAAAACACGCTAATTCCAGCTTGGGAAGACTGCGCTAGAAGCTTCCACTGCGCTAAGAGGATTATAGAAGGTTATTTGGAGCGATTTGGTAAAGTAAGTAATAACTTACTAGCGACTTTTTAAATTAAGCAAATTAAGCTTTAAGTAGTCGGGCCGCCATGTTGGACTTTTTATGATATGATTATAACTTTTCGTGCTGGATTTCTGTATATTTATTATGGTAATAGGTCAAATTAAGTATTAAGATAGAATCGGTTGGATTATGGATATTATGGATATCTTTATTTGAAATCGACCAAATTGGGCAACTCGGGAAGCACTAACTTTCAATTAAAAAAAGAATTATCAAAATGAGTTCCCCCAGTCAAAAGTTCAGAGGTAACAAACATTAACAAATACAGTCGAATAAAAATACACATATGAAGTAACTTTTTAAAAATTTTTTTTTTTTTATTCCATTCCATTATAAAATAACAACATTTTAAAACATTAACTATTTTACACATCTACATTTCATCCTTAGGACTGTAACGAGGACGGCGTCACGGACTGCTACGACTACATGATGGTGAACGGGAACGGCGGATACGGATGTGCAGCGCCCTTGAACCGCTCGGCCAACGGGAGACGGTGGCTGCAACGGTACGAAGACTGTCGACGTTCACTTGGCTTGTGAACGAATTAATGGTTTTACAACTTTGTATACATCACTAGTTAAGTTAACTATAGTTTAAAAATGTGAACAGATAATAAATTATAATATCTGTTCACATTTTTAAACTATAGTTAATTTAACTAAATTTTACAATTCATAATGTGTATTCGATTACTAAACTGATATAAATTATCTATACTATAGTGGGGAACGAGTGTCTTAACACCGAGGTTCCCTCTGCCTACACTGCTGTGTGCAGGATACAGCGTGAAGCTGAAGAAAAAAAATTGTCTATACTAAATGAATGTATAAATTTGTAATCAAAATATTCAATGGATGAAGCTTCAATATTTTTTTTTTCATAAATTAAATAAACTCATATGAAAATACAGTTCTGTTAAATTTCACTAACTACGTATAACATGTAATGTACGAGTTTACTTATCAAAATAAAGCATTTTTAATGTAATTATATTAGTTTTTTCTTTCTTTATAAATTCAAGATTCAATGTCTATCATTATTTTATATACAAAAAATCAAAATTACTAATTGTTACGAATTACTTTTTGTTTTCTATTTTATTTTTGCTGTCTTATATTATATCTCTATTTTAATTTTTAAAATAATTTATTGTATATAGGGTATGACTTGCAATCCTTGCAGTATTGTAGATAATCAATATACAATGGATATTTTAAGCCTATATTTTTTTAAACATATATGAACCGAAACTGGAATATAATTAATATATATGAAAAAATACAAACTGTAGTAAGTTAAAAAAAATAAACTCGACCATTACCTACGGCTTTTTTCCAATTTTACTATGACATATACTTAGGCAGAAATCCCCCGTCGAGTTTTTCCAAAAAACCGCAAAAAGTGTTAAAAAAAAAAACAAAAACAACTGGAGCGCTGTTTCGACTTTCGGAGTACATTTCAACAACTGGTGGTTGTCTGCGCGTTGTTTCAGCTCAGTTTTTTTTTAAATAAGGTTTTTTCCCTTTTACTTGCCGCGGCTTTTTGAACTTCGCGTTTAAAAAGTTCTGGAATTAACGCGATTGTTTTGAAAAATCTCACTTTTAATGAAATATTACTTACTTATACGATCTCCACGTTTATTTTTGCTAAAATTTGGATTAAGTTATTATCTATATTACATGTTATTTATATATTTTTTAATTATATACATATCAGTTTAATACAGCAAAACTAAGTGTTTCTAACCAGTTTTATAAGTTTACTGTCATCATAATCACATGCTCTCCGGGGAGGTCCGTTCTCCAGATCTCTCCTTGCTCACTTTTCCTCCTTCAAAAATCATTTTTGGCATTCTTCCATCACTAATTCGTTCGACGTAGCCGAACCAGCTGGGCACGTTCTTCTTCACTATCACCGTGACGAAGAGATCACATCTCCACAGCATTCATCTTTCTTTCATTCTTCTTCTGTAATATCCCACAGTCAGTCGCCATCTGAGAATTAATATTTAAGTAATATAATATTATAACATACAACATAAAAGACTTGAAGTACGCAATTCAATGTACCGTACGCTACATCAGTTTGTCTGTCAGATTAACTCGGGCTTTGCGGGAGTTATGTAGTTTAAGAGTTGGAAGCGAGCAGACGAGCCGTCATTAGGCGTTTGGGAACTAGTTTGCACTTTAACAATTTATCATATTTTGTTCATATATAAATATAAATGTTACAATGTAAAGTTCCAGTTTCGCGCCTAAAGTATTTATTGTGTTGTTTACTTCTATTTAGTTTATATTATATGTTTAAATATTTCGTTGAAGACGTCGTGGCGTAGTGGTATAGCATTTGTAAAAATCGATAGTTGTGTGTTCGATGCACACGGAATAGAATTAGTTTGGTTTCCCGCTGCAGCAGATGTATTGTGTTGAGATTCGCCACTCAATACGGAATTTATTGAAATTGTGCGGAGAGTGGAAAAGTAAGTCCTTACTGTCCCAACATTAGCTCTCAACTCTGAAAGATCTTGAGATGCCGTTCTAATAATCTGTGTAGTTTGTTTTAATACTTATAAAAACTACGAATAACGTTTTTTCGTACATAGCTACTACATATAACAATATTTTCAAAAAAATATAAAATCTAAATTATATATTTTATTTTTTTAACCCCTAAACATCCACAAACGCCCTCTACAATTACCATTCCACATAAAAGATGGCAAGTTCGCAACTGAACCGTAAAGTGCATAGTAGAGCAGCAAACAAGAGATAGCAATCATCTCGTGGTACCAGTCCACAATGATGCCGGCGAAGATCGTCTGTGCAGTGTCTGTGCATTATATCTGTGTAGTGCTAGATTATTGTTTGATAGTTTTTTTTTTCCTTTTGTTTTTTTTTTTTGTCTGGCATAAACTAATAGCGTAGCCAGCTGTATATAATTGACAGATAAAAAAGCTTAGATATTTTTTTTAAATCTTTGGACTGGCCTGGATAAATTTATGATTTTGACAAATTGTCGCCGCGGTTCTTGGCAAAGTCTGCTTAAAACATGTTAAGACAATTTTCTTACATTATTGAAATTAAAGCAAAATATTTTATTTCACATCCTTATGCGAATTTGTTATTTTTTATTAGTGAGAGAAGAGAAATTTTTTTGGTATGGTATGGATGGAGAAAATAGCATTAAGACCCTCCGTTCTTCATTTCTGTCCTAGAATCGGATCAAGAGTAGCAAAAAAAACAACGACTGTAAAGTAAACTGAACTACGACCACGATCATAAATAAGATAAACTAAAACATAAAAGAAACTAAATCTCTAAAATGAACATAATACTCTACATATATTTTCACGTCCATTTTGTGATAAAATAAAAAAAAATGTATCAATTTTTAAAACACTAGTGACATACTTCTGAAAAAAACGCACGTATCGGTCCCCGTTGAAATTCAGATGCTGACTCCCATCACAACAACAATCCCGAGTAATACTCCGTTTGAATATTACCGTACTACGGAAACTCGAAATAGCTATATATTTTTTTTAGCATCCCGCATGCCTCAAGGTAGGCAAAGGGAGCCTAGTGTTGTGGCACTCCGTTCCACACTTTTCTTTGAATTTAGAGATATTGTGGATCGAGTGGCGAAATTCAACGTCACGCTTTGTCTCGACACCGAAGCAAAAAAATGAAAATATTCAATATTTTTTATTTATTGGGGATCTAAACCCCAACCACGTTTGCCTGTGGCCCACGACTGGTCTCACTGGAAGCAGCTAAATAGAGAAAATATTTTTAAAAATATATACCTAGTAAAATTTAAAAATAACATGTTTAGCCTTTTAAAAAATACATTTACACTAAATATTTAATGCAAAACAACAACATGCAATTGCAATTCCAGCAATATAATTTTTCTGTATAAAATTTTTCTCTATAAAACTAGCCAAGCAAAGTTATACATTTAAGTGACTGCTAGTCATATATGCAGTTAGATCTCAAGGTACATACATGTGTAAATAATCAAAGCTTACTAAACAATCACTAAAATATTTCTAAATTAAATTCCAATTTTTATTCGTGGTGAAATTCGAAAACCAACAGTAACGAGTAACACCTTTTGCTTTTTGAATGGCCTTACAAAACAGAAATGACCTGTCACATAAATTAGCGGCTCTGACAGCGCGGGAAATGGACGAAATTTTCTGTGAAAAATAAAAAAAAAAATTATATACGTCCAGAGTTCCGGCCAGTAGACCGCTCGACCGGAAACTTTCGCCGGTACTGTTTTTGGTACTGGTGAAAAAAAAAAAGAAAATAATACCTATTTATATTACAATTTGTTTGTTTTTTACAATGTGTTTTTCCCGAATAGCAGGGTAAAAGTAGAAAACACCTACTTTAGAATACTAAAAATACTTTAAAGACATTGTACATTAGAAATAAGCTAATAAACAAACAAATATAGTTAAATAATGACATAAACACAGTTATTTATGAAGATAATTAAAGTGTTTCTTTCATTATATAACAAGAAAGAAAAAACTCAATGCAATACTAAGTATTCTACGAATATTTGCATACATATAAAATTTAGAAAGAATTGAGACCAAGACTCGTCTTTTAATATCTTATCCGTCTATCCACGTCGCAATATATTACACCGTCACTTTAAGATGAATCTCTCATTTCATGGAGCATCAAGTAAAATGGCGGCAGTGTGAAATTAGCAGCGTAATATTGCCTCTGTGCAGGAACGTATTTTCTTTTATATCTTTTACGAACACTGACATCCGCTAGTAACTCATACAGCTTGCGATCGTTTATTTTATTTAATCTGTATCAGAATGGAAATGTAATTTTTTTGTTTATTTATAATTCAATGTGTCGGATAATAAAGTTTATATTAAAGATCTGTATTTTGTATACAAATTGTAATTATTGCTTTGGGTAAATAGGTCTAATAAAGCGCGTCTATCTACACCTTAAAGGCCGGCAACACACCTGTGGCTCCTCTGGTGTTACACGGGGTCGTGGACGGCGGTGATCACTTACCATCAGGTGACCCGAACGCTCATTTGCCTTGTCCTTTTCCATAAATAAAAAAAAAGGTAAAACTTATGAGGTATAAGATTTTTTAGATAATATAATATTGGTTTCTTTGTTTTTTCGTGTAACGTACCTCAAAAAATAAAAAGAAAACCTTATAGGAAGCACCTTGTTATCCGTCTGCCCGTCTTTGAAGATAACTAATCTCGAGATCGCGTGGAGATGTCACTCTCGAATTTATATCAAATATTCAGGTAACTTGGAACACAGACAACGCCGAGCTTGATCGATGCAATCAAAAGAAACGACCATTTATGCACCGTTTTTGCATTTTGTATGAAATTCAGCGTAACCTAATCATATAAGGTACTTCAACTACTGGAGCTATGAAATTTAGCACCGACTGACATCTTACAATACAAATGGAGGAAGAAATCCAAAAAATATGAATTAAAATGTATTTTTACTGATAAAACTATAACGGACTTATACGGTTTCAACTCTTATACATATGTAGTTTGTACTTCTCCTTGACATATAATTCTGAAGCTGGTGTGGCACCACCGAACGAGTTTTTTTTAAATTCTACTTTTAAGTTAAAATATATAGGATTTGAAGACTCAGTGAATTGTGTCAATCTTATAAATATAATATAATAAACTATTTATTAAGTTTTGTCCAATTTTCTTCATAACTTAACTATTATACATATGTACTCTCTATATCGAAGGATTATAGTAATAAAAGACTAAGAAAATAAAACCTAATCGTATTATAAATGTAAGCCAACCAATTAAGTCAGAAGTGAATTAATAATTAAACTACTCACTATTGTAGTAATGATATGTGAAAATAAAAAAAAGTATATTACAAATAAATTCTAATTCTAAAAGTTTAAAATCATAATCATACCGATATTGTTTATCATAATAAACAATATCGGTATGATTATGATTTTAAACGAAATATTCAAAAAATCCTTACGTTTTACAAAAATAAAAAAGCTGCACTGCCCGGGAATCGAACCCGGGTCGCAAGAATGGGAATCTTGCATGATACCACTACACCAGCAGTGCTCGCTAATTCAATTCTCAATTAAATTACTTAAATTGCTAGTTGCAAGTGCGTTTTTTTTTTATCCTTACACTTTATTCCACACATAACAGACTACCCTCGTATGTAAGACATAAAGCAGAATGAACCTATTACCCTTCGATCAACTATAGACTGTATAATTGATCGAAGCTGTTACCTTTTTAGTTAATATTATAGTAACAGCAAATTTTCTGTATATAGTTGACGGTGTCACTGTCGGGCAGTCAAAAGTAAATATTTAAGAGTAAGTTCTATAATTGAGATAGTAATATATATAATTAATTATTAACCGTCAGTCGACAATTTATTGAAAATGTCTTCTGATCCTCATAAACTTAATATCAAACACGTAACTCAACGCCGCGCTTTACCCCGCTACGCACGCTTGCAGGCACAGGCGCGTGCCTCTGCATCATGGCCTCATATATAACATATTCATTTACATCTAATTCAACGCTTTTGTGAGATCAGAAATATAATAGAAATATATGTGTCGTAATGTTGATAGCCCTGCTCCACTAATCACATCACATTAAACTTTTATACCATCATTATCTTTTACGTGTGCTGTCAAGTAGACTGACTTCACTAGGGATTGAAAATTATAGCCTTTTTATATCTCTCTTAGTAAACATGCACAGGTACCTATGCCAGAATCAAACAAGTGCGAATTAGACTTGCCCACCGAAGGGTCCGTACCAATTTCAGGATTTATGACACAATTTTAAGAGGTCGTGTCTCCTCCAAGGAACCGCCACGTGATCTTGAGACAATAGTCTTGACAGACGGACAGACGGAAATAACGAGATCCTATTAAAGTTTTGTTTTTCCAAAGCGTAAAATGGGACCATATTACTACAATTATAACTACTCAAGTACTGCACGTGTTGAACCTCGTTGAAATTGTCATTATATAACGGGCTATTAAAGTAAATGGCTGTTTAAAAACACGGCTTCTTACCTTACCCTTAATTCCAGGTATTAGAGAGTAACATTTAATATAATTGGCTCGTTCCACATTTACTTTTATTTTAAAATTTATAAAACAAGATTCACACTACCGCATGGCAGGACAGGCAGGATAAATGACTCAATGTTAATGACGAAACTCAAACCTGCACTTCGTATATCAAAGCGGGACACTGAAATTAATAAACATAATCATTCCCTAAAGTGGGGATCGAGGTTCGAACCCACAACCCGCATTTGCATACCTATATTGTATCACCTCACGAGTCACGACGTCCTTCATGGTCGTATACATGGTCTCTGTAGACACCGGTCTCTATACCGTTTTCTCTCACCTGAAATGAAAACGTAATGTATTTTTCTATTACAAATCGCTTCTATATTGTAAGTTTTATATTTTCTTTGACGTTTAACTGGTTAGTAAAAAACTCGCTGGCGCCGCCACAAAGAAAGCAGTTGAAATGTGTCCGACATTACACGATGAATGATCGAGATACGAATCAAACCCGAGTAAATACATTTTTTTTTTGTTTAATATTAGCAGATTAGAACATTATTCATGGTGGTGAAGTATGGCCACGTCTGACTGTAACTGTGATAGTAGTTGTAGCTTCGATTCCTTTGATCGATTTCCTTGATTTGACTAGACAAATGTGTTGAGACCCGCCACTCACCCCAATATCCCGAAGGCGGAAAGTAAAAAAGTGTTTTGACAATAAGTCTTTGTCTATCCTGCTTTACAAAGCTTCGCCTTTTTTCATTATGCAGCGTGAAGCTGAAAAAAAAAATTCTCTTTGCCCTCACCTTCACTTTTATGTCATTTACTGTCATGTTAAAAAAATGGCAACATAATATATACACGCATAGGTAATATACACATAAGTATATAATACATTTACTATGTATACCCCTTCCCATTTGATTAATTCTCTCTACCCAAAGGTAGGCAACCTTTGGGTAGAGAGATCTGGAGATATTTATATGCTTCTTTCAATGTTCTGATGTTATATGTAATATATATTTAATTCTAATGTACAATAAAGAATATTTTACTTACTTTACCTTATATTATAAGGAATTTTCTTGGATACTCCATCTTACGTGCTTACGCTACATCAGACTGAAAAAAAAAATGATAAGCAAAACTTGATCTCGAAATTCAATCACTATTCCACAGATGGCCGTTCTATTATACATAACTAAAAAAAAAATAGAAATTATTATTACCGTACTAAGCATTGAACTTTAGAAAATATTAATTTTATAATATACATAAATAGTTATTAAGGTTTTTCAACAAAATAAAATATTTTTTATATAGAATGCGGAAGTAATTTACTTTCCTTTCATTAACACTAGAGGCGCCACCGTCGCTCGGTATTTTCGCATGCGCATTGAACTCCTTTTTTTTTACGTCCCTGAAATTCATGAATGGCTCTAGTCCACAACCTGCCTTCTTTACACTAATAAATTTTATTATTTAATGTTTGAAAATGTTACATCAAACCGATTACACAAACAGTGACGAAGTTATTAGATAGTGCATCTGACTACACGTTCCCCCCAAAATTTGACAATTAAAATGTAAGTACTTTCTAAAAAATCTGTTTTTAAATTTTAGGCTTTAATTAGCACAATGCGGAAACATATAATGCCTTTGTTTCTATGCGTTGTTTATATAAATTAGACGAGTGTAATAAAAAATAAAACAAAACTGCGGTAATTTTATTGATTTGACACTTTACCCCAATTCAATGTTGTGAATCGTTTCTATGCGAACTTTTTATGTAAGACACCAGCTTAATGAGTATCGGAACGCGTTCATAGCGTATTGCGGCTAAATTATCAGTCTTTATAACGTGTACATACATACATAGGTAACTAAACCATATAGTTTTGTTCACTTTAATTCAATAACTATACAAAATTTGATAGTAAATTATAATTAAATAAAATCAGGATTGCTTGATTATTTATTGTATTATTATTGTATTTTGAATCAAGTAAGCAAATTCATTTTTTTGCTTAAAATTATTAACAAGAAATATAATATATTATATATGTATTAATATATTTTTAAAAATATACTTTAATTTAAATTTAAAAATATACCCTTACGCTCTATAAGCGTTACTGTGTAAATATCTAAGAATTAGATCACTAGAGTAGTAGGTATTTTTAAGACAAGTGTGCTTGTTGTCTGTTTAAGTCTTTAATACTTAATGACTTCGTTTGCTACAGTACTTCTTTGGCCGTCATTTCTTCGCAGCATGTGAAGTAAATCTCGGTCAAGGGTTAAGAGCTTATACAATATTTTTATTTTTGTAAAATTTAATGTTATATTTATCTATATTTTTATACATAATTGTTTAAAAAAAAATTATAGGTTTCTCTGATCTCTGAAAATCTCTGATTACTAAATTACAATATAATCTATACCGCTAAAAAGGTTAGCTACTATACTTACCTATACAAGTATACATATATTTGTAAGGCAATGTACTTAGTGGACTTAGATATTTTATTTTATTAGAACTTGACAACTCGTTATTCAAGTTGACGGATGAAAAGCTCGTCGCTCTCATCTATCTGATCACTTTACAAAAAATCATTTAATAAATGGAATTATTTTAAGCATAATACATTTTTAGCTACCGCCATGTCGAGTAGCCCTTTTCCATACACATGCGAGCTATGCGGCGCAGAGGGTCTCACAGACGAAGGCATGAGGTCACACACTCTCGAAGCACATGTGGCAGGACGACCAGACTGTCCGTTCTGCGACTGTACAGTGCCACAACCTCAATTAGTGGGTCATGTTCAAAGAGCACATCTACATTATCTAACACCAGAAAGAGAATTAATGGCATTTATTGATGATCAAAGTCCAAGGTAATAAAAAAAATGTATTTATTTTTTTTTTGCCAGGATTATAAAATATTTTAAGAAGCACTATTATTTCCAAATATTCAAAAGGAGGCGTGGTGCAGCGGCACAAGCGTGACACAGTAAACGCGATAATTTTTGGGTTCGATTTCATTTCTTCACTCTAAAATCGAAGTAAAGCGCGGCGTTGAGTTCCGCTACTCAACACGCAATATCTCCAGTATTTGACGGAAAATGTGGAACGAAGTATCTTTACATTAGGTTCTCTCTGCTTGCTGTGCGGGATAGCACACAGTAGGGTAAACTGAGGCACGGCTCGAAGTTAATAAAAATCTAAAGATTTGCCACGTATGACTTGAATAAACCGAGTCTACCTACTGATACGTTAGTGCTCTCCGATAAAACTAACGCTTTGCCTAAAAAAGTTAATGGAGGAAATATTCAGCTAATATAATAAACTTCCGAATAGCATTTCTATCAACAATCACAGTCAGACCACCGTAAATCAATGTATTCTTATATTAATTATATAAATTCGTTTAAATTTACAAAATAAATATTATCGATTTCAGCTTCGATGAAGATTCTAAAATGACAACTACAGACAGTTGTAGCTATAACACTCCAGGGTCGATAAATGGCTGGCATAGTCCAGATACAACCACGTCATACCATAATGGAGCCATATCTAAAACTTATTACAATGGCTACCAAGAAAAAGATTACCATAGGAGTGAAAAGGACAACGAAAAATGCCCGCGATCACCTAAAAACATCAATCTAACTAATGGACTAAAGAATATTAATATAAATAATGGCGTTATTCCAAAAAAGAAATGCAGTAGAGAGAATTCCATCGAGCGTGATATGATCAATGGACGTGATAACAAGGGTAGCTATGGTTAATTACATGTGACTTGCAGAACTCACTAGTGAACTAAATATATGTTGTAGTTGATTTAATATAAAGTATACAATGTAGACCTTAATTTATATATGCTTACATATTACCTCTTATATGATTTATGTAGAAAAAAATACTATAAAAACAATTTTATATATATATATAATAGTTTATTAGTTATAATTAATTAATATAAGTAATAAATAATACAATTATTTAATTTACTTTACAGCTGTACATTCTAGTTCTAATCATAATAGTAACGACAATTCTCCAAATAAAAATAAGGTAAGATATTGTGTTGTCAATGTACTATTATTTTACGTATATGTTTTTTCGTATCATTAATCTTATATATGATTTGTTTTAGTTATCGATGGCCAGTGCCGGTCAAGGATCTCCCCTAAGATCACAATTAGCCCTCAAACTAAAATCTAACACACCAAAAAAATCGGCACCTACGCCTAGTCCTACAGTACAGGTAAATATCGCACTATTTCTTATTTTTATGATTCACAAAACAAATAAATAATTTATTTAATTATTTCGAAACTTTGTTAGGCTGAACTATATCAGATCAATGCCTACCTGTTTAATATGAGAACATTACACGTTGACTTTGACAGTTACATTATAAACGTCAAAATTTGTAATATTTTCAAAAATCTATGGTTGCCGCCAAAATGTCATATATAGTCATAACATATTATTTTTGAAAATAATATCCAACTAGCGGCTTATAAGTTTTATTTTATAAATTTTGATACAAAAAATATATATAATTTCAGTGTCTCCTATGTGACTTTACATCAACATGCCCACGGAAATTAGAAGAGCACATAAACCGGGCACATTTTGACCTCACGTCGCCCTCAGTATTAGGAAATGTGAATGATAACTCGAACAACCCGACTTTAGGCTTATCAAATGCAACTTTAACACTCGACAATCCTACATTAGCATTAACAGCAATGGCTATGTCCCCTGGACCTCATTCCTCGTCGTATCAGTGTCCTATTTGTGAACGTGAGTTTTCAAACGCAACTGAAGTAGAAGTACATGTTAATGTGGAACATAAGGATATTTTGAGTCCACAGAAGTCTGTAAGTATCGGTGATGCTAATTCATAATTAATCGAATTTTCTTATCCTTATAACCTAAGTATAATACTTATAATACTTTTAAATTGTTTCATATTTAATATTTTATGATTCTATTCTTCTAGCTTCTTCTAGTTTATATTTCTTCTAGCTTATTCAATTCATTAAATATATTTTTTTACGTCTACAAATTTGCAGGATCAAATGGATAATGCTTCTTGTGACGATGTTGTGATGATGGAGGAGAGTCCTGTCAGCAATTGTCCTGTTTGTTGTCAACCGTTGCCTTTGTCTCAGAATGAATTGGTAATAAATTGAATAAATAAAAGTAATTTATTGTAGATTGACATCCATATAGTGTTAGTGTGTTAGTAATAATTTTTCTTATAAATTATGTTTGTCATAGTTAGTTATATGTTATTTATATATTTTATTTTATTTGGCTCGTCATGGTTTCTATCCAATGTTTTTGAATAGAACAATCTAGGCTGACCGTGATTGTCTTCAGAATGTTGTTGTGACTGACCCTCATGTGCTGCAGCAGGGACGATGCATTTTTATGCATTATATCGTGGAATAAAGCTCATTCATCAATTTTAATTTGTTTATAGAAATAAAAATAATAAAAACCACTGGAGACTAATCTCCAGTGGTTAAAGTAAATGGTAAAAAATCACCATTACACCTAAGTGTAATGGTGATTTTTTACCATTTACTTTATATGTCTACTCTTTTTTAATTATATGACTCATACATACATATACTTATTAGATTCAACACATAGAAGAACATTTTGAAAGAGGTGAAGATGGTGGATCAGCTACTTTATCAGCAGCTGAGAAGGAAGCTCAAAGGAATAGAGAAGAACATGAATTTCAATTACTTAGGGTAAATAACTAATAAAATATTATAATAATCAACCATGCTTACTTAATCTATGAGTTTCATTTTCCTGCTCTAAAATAAAATAGTGTTATGCACATATTATATAGAATGTTCTGGGCGTCTGAATGAACTTTGAATAGATGTTTTTGTAAAAGGTTTTTTCTTTATTTTTCAGTGCACATTTTTTGTGTATAAAATTTCTCATGTGGGCACACAACTATTATGGGGTCACAGATTGACCAGGCCCTATGTAAATGAGTATGGCAATAAGATCTGCCACAAAATGTGCAATATTTTTTGAAAATGTCTTAACAATATACATAAATGATACAGCTTTCAGCCAAAGAAAAAACAAATCATGTATTACTTAAGACTGCAATAATTGAAATTACATATTATATTTTCGCAGGCCCAATATGGTATGGAGGAAGACGAAGAAGGCTACACAAGCCGAGCTGCCTCCAGCCTCAAAAGGGCAGTATACAGTGGAGCCCTTTCAGTCGCTGGCTACTATGAAAGGAGTGTAGGCCTTAAGAAAGCAACTGCTCAGGGACTAGATGCTGGATGCTCTAAAACAAATGGTATTTTTTTTTATTTCTGTAATGTAACTAACTAATAGTGTGTAAGTTCTTAAAACTGACAATTTTTGCCTTTTTTTTATTGATAGCTTTATTAGTGATAAAATATTTCTTGATCTTTCTTTCATTATGAAATGTGTAATGTAATATTTTTATATATTATTTATTTCATTTTTATTTCCCTTAAAAAAATAGTTTTCTTTGCACATGAGATATTGTTATAACATTGAAATTAATTCAACTCTAATATAAAATCAAATATTTTAAGAATACTTAAAACTCACTCTAGAAATTTTCAATCATTCAGTCATTAATGAATGTTATTGTGCACTTTATATCATAGGTGTGGCTTCAAATCCCACTTACACACATAAAACTATAATAAAAGATGCTTTTAATTTAATTTAATAATTTTTAAATCTTTAAATTAATAATTAAAAATTTAATTTTTGTATATAATTAATGTAAATTTTATGAGCAATAAAGTATATTGTATTGTATTGTATTGTATTTTGTTTTAGGTATTCTAAAAAGGATAGCTCAATTAAATGCTCAGAACCAAAGTATAGCGAAAACCTACTTGTGCAGTGCGGTGGATCATTACGCCAGTACTTATGGGGATAGAGGGTGGGGTTGTGGATATAGGTAAGGATTTGATTTTTTTCTGCTAATTGAAAAATTTCATATGTGTTCAATATTACTTTGGAATATTAATATAGTATAAACAATACTTAATATTTCTATATTATTTTTTAAGATTTGTTAATGATTTAATACTTTAAATTATAACAAAACAAATATACTTGTCTTATTTTTGATTATGATTCGCAATCAAAAATAAGACAAGTATATAATGTGATGTTGAGCTTTGCTATTCAACATGCAATGCCTCCAGAATTCGGCGTTAAGAGGAAACGGAGTGTCCTAACACTAGGTTCTATCTATATATACTCTCTGTATTTTTGTCATTTCCAAGGTGGTATTTCCATGGAAAACTAAGTTATAGTAGGTAGGTAGGTAGGTAGGTAGGTAGGTAGGTAGGTAGGTGGTATTTCCTTAGAAACTAAGTTATCTATTAATAAATAGATAACTTAGTTTCTCAAAATTCAATTCATTCAAATAAAAAGGAATGTTTTCTTACAGAAACATGCAAATGGTACTATCGTCCCTCATGCGCCACCCCCCCTACGCGGCGCTACTCAGCGGGGTCACTGAGAGGGAGTGCGAGTGCGTGCCCTCCATACCGAGCCTGCAGCTTCTAGTTGAGAGGGCGTGGCAGCTCGGGTTTGATACGCAGGTTCGAATACTTGGGGGGATGTGCTCTTGTTTGAAATTTGTTCTTTGAAACAAAGCATGCCTGTAAACCGATTGGTTTGGCTTTGATCCCCACTCAACTCCAATCAATGAATTTAATATTTCTTTGATTTGAGTTAAGTGGGGATCCGGCAATCAATTAAGTATCCGACAGAAAGTGGGAAACGGAGTATCATAACACTAGGATCCTTCTACCTACCCTACTGTGTGTATTGTTATTTTTGCGATTTTTTTATATTGCTTAAAGGTTGTAGTGACGATGTGACTAGTGTCGGTGACTGGTTGCAGGATCGTTTAATGTTCCAAAAAATGGTGGTCAAGTTTGGTTTTTTCTAATACTTAAATTTCTGATGCTTGGAGAAATGTGAAGATAAAAACAAATTAATGATAGAAAATACAATAGACCTATGTTTTGTCTTTGGAGGTTATTTGTAAGTACAATCATAAGTGCTAACGTCTCCAGGGAACTTCTAGAGGTGCAGGTTCTAGAGGTTCAGTACAAAAGTTTCACAAGTTACACTTAATTAAGTTTTTCTCATATATTTTTAGGGCTCAGAGCAATTAGGTTGTAAGCTGCACAACACTCGCAAGTGGATCGGCGCCTGCGAGGTAGTCACTGTACTGTCTTCACTAAGGATAAGGTGGGTAATGGGTTTGATTTATGATACAATTGACGTGTAAGGTTCGGGTTTCGTAATTAAACACTTGAATGCTCGATATGAACTACTTTATTAATATAATTACTTAGCTATTTATAGGATTGATGCTAGGATCGATATACACTACACATACACAAGATATACAACTATAGACGTAATATAATATATAGCCCATAGACTTTCTTGTAAAATGGAATATCCAACATGAAAATACATTTTCAGTTCGAGTCAATAGTTTGTGAGGTTAGCGCGCTTAATACAATAAACTTTTCAGTGTTATAATATTAGTGTAAATGGAAAAAAATATTAAAAGTAACTGAATATTAACTTATCAAAAAGGTTTATTTTAATTAAATAACTGGTAACAAGCTTAGCTTGAGGTGTTAAATTGATATAAGATTTTTTTATTTATAAACCGAGGCTAGCATGTATGCACAGACAAGCAAGCATCAAAATTATAAATTATTATTTTGGTTTCTATTACTTTGGTATTCACCAATGGAATTGGAATTTGGAATGCGGCCACTAAAAGATTTTTAAATATATAACTTATAGAAAACACTTATAGAAAATCAGCAGTTATATTTTTATAAGATGTACATAGGTTTACTCTTATATATGAATTGTAACCGACTGTGTGCAATCTCATCCCACTCAGAAAAATCATTATTATTTATTAATATATACAATTCTTCGCTCTGGTAACAAAGCAAGGCGCAGCATTCAGTTCCACCGCTCTACTCGCTCGAAAATTCAACAGAAATGAAGAACAAGAAACTACACAAAATATGTTATTTACTTTTTCAGATGCCAATTAATAGATTTCCACAAGCCCACGTCTCCTGATGGCAGTCATCCAGCCCTCTTCGATTGGGTACTACGGTACTTCCAGAATGATCCTAATGCGTTTAAACCACCTCTGTATTTACAGCATCAAGGTTAAAATAATTTGATTGTTTAAAAAAATTTTTATAAACATATAGATATTATTAAAATAGAATTTTACTTTTATCTTTATATTATCATTTTCAAATAACACAAACGATATGTTGACTTTCACCACCCTGAACGCAGTGTAAATAGGTTCAAAAAGAAAAATAGAATCTACTCTGATACGTGAGGTACATACTGAAAATGGAAAAAAAAAGATTTGATTGCCTTTTTTTCATATGATTTTTATTTGTATTATATAAATTTTTGGTGTAATAATTTCATTATTATTTGGTTCAGGTCATTCTAGAACAATAATAGGCTATGAGAGGCACAAAGATGGTAAAGCGACATTGTTAGTTCTGGATCCCTCTCATTCACCAGCCCAAGTAAGTAATAAATAATGAAACTTGCATATTGGAAGCAAGACCAACTAATATTATTTAAATTTTAACATCCTTATTCTCATCCTCACCAGGTACGTCAAGTGGTGTGCGGCGGTTCGTCTGCGAGTGCCACCGCTCTCCGCCTGTTGCGGCGCGGTGCCTCCGCTCTCCGCGCCAAGCAGTACCAGCTGCTGTGCGTCAATGGGGTAATGGCGAACGAGGGGGAATATCAGGTACGGGAGAAGTGGTTATTGCAGTCATTAAAATAAATTAGTATGTATAATCATAAATAAGTAAATGAGTTAGTTAGTTAGTATTGAGTAATTCTAGTATAGATTTCTCATTTCTTGACTCATATTTTTATTTAGTTTCGCACTGTAGCCGGCACATGGCATGGTAGAAGACAGAGGGCCCTGAGTGGCAATCGAACCCACAACCGTCGCGTTGACTGTATCACGTTTGTGCAACTGCGCTACGACAGCCTCGTTGTTGTTATTGATTTTATTATCTGTTTTAATTTTCAGGCCAGCAAAGTATTACAGTCAGTGCGTATCCCTTAAGAGACGGTCGCTACGAATCTCAACCATCAATATTTATTATTTAAATATGTACTAAAAAAATGTATGATACTAAGAATTACTTACTAATTTTAGAGATTGTGTGGCGCCATTTTTTATGGACATTTTTAAAAATATTAATTTTAATGTTTTTGTAAAATTTCTGATTAGTTTTTTATATTATGTTTAATTACTAAAATGATTTCGAAAATCAATAAAAAGTTAAGAATATAACCACACTGTCTTTATAATTGTTAAAAAAAATTGTCTAGTCTTAATTTATATGTGTCTTCATTGATATTATAACATACTATTTATTTTCAATTATTATATGAACTGTGTACTTCTTATTTATTCAAAAACTTCTTGTTTTATTATTTTATATTTGATAACTATTTTTAAACAAACAGTCTTACAATATCAATAAGCACTTATTGATATTGTTTTGTTAAACAAAATTCTATTTATCAAAAAGAAAGACATTTTTCTTGAATAATATCATGGATGACACAAAATCGTTCTAGCTTAGTTCTCTTTAGTGGTTTCTACCTCAATTAATTTGTCAATTTCTTTCGATTGTGAATTAAATATGTATAATATTATATTATATTTACAAACCAACGATCCTTATATACAATGAATATAAAAAAAGTGAAGTGTTTTTCTCCATAAAATGTATAAAAGTGTTATTTGTATGGAGAATTAAATAAATAATCTTATGCTTATAGTTAAATTGTTAGTAAGTCAACGTATGTACAGGGTGGGGATGAAAAATAAAAATTCTACATTTATTCTTATTATTGGAAATTATGGAAAAAAGCGTAAGAGAGCAAACTAATACAGTGTTGTA
>JBAIZZ010000063.1:189974-248174 GCA_037355905.1 Heliconius aoede | reverse complement strand
TTTTTATGACTGGTTTAAATACAAAATATATTATTTATTTACTTATTTGCTTAGTTTTTTTAATTACATGTCTATAGATGGCATATAACCAAGTTATGATTTTTCAGACTAATATCATTTGAATATTGTTTCAAAATTAATATTTATATTATATTTATAGAATTTTGAATCTTCTTTATATAAAATAAATATATATTAAGATCAGTCTGCAATATTTCCATAGGTTTTCAACCTGGTTATTGTATATATTTATCAAAACTCGTATATACCTATTTGGTAAAGGTATTTTTTTTTTTTTCATTTTACTAGATTTTTTTTATAAAAATAAATTTATCAAGCACAGACAGTTTATAAACATGCTTAAATTTCTCGCGAAGAAAGTTGTAATTAATCATCTTATAAATTATCATATAAATTAAGATTTGTGATTTTTGAGATTCTGAACATTGTAATAGTACACAACCTGTATGAAGAAAAAAATGTTAAAAAAACTATTGACCCCTATTTTCAGTTGTTACTATTTATATAATTTTAAATTATAATAACTTCATCCTCTCATAATAATAAAAAATAGTAACAATTTCATTAACTAGATGGCGTTAGTTTACTAATGTTACCAATTAGTAGTAGAATAGTGGACTATCATTTTGACTCTATTTGTATGGAACTTTTCCTTATTATTATAGTATTTGTCTAGAAAATTCACTCTTATAAAATATTTTTACAATTTTCTTAAACATTTCATGCTTTTTCTTCGTTTAGTGGTTGTTCTTCATGTTTTGTGGGTTGCTGGGGCGTAGAGTTCCATGGCTGTAGCTCCCCTGTGCCGAAAATGACGAAAACCAGCGCCCCACATATGTATGTAGTTGCGAGGATGAAGAATACTATCTGCCATTGTTCGTATGTGTTCTGTGAATAAAAAAAAAATCGTTTAACATTTTTGTAATATGGAAATATGAACGTTTTATTATTGTTGACTTTCTTAATGTGAAAATTATTTACAAAAATATACTTTAGTTTTTCAGTCACAAATGTTGACAAAATAACTTACATGATGCTTAGTTAGTTCTCCAACCATTAATGTTGACAGCCAGCCGCACAGGGAAGAAAGAGTGTTTGCAATACCGAAGATAGTTCCTGAAAAACGTTACATTACAATTACAAAATCAAAATGTGTAAAATGTAGAAATGCTCTTATTCTGCATATATGCAAAAGAAGACATTACAAATTGTTTGAGTGAGAACGTAGTGTTTTAATACTAGCTTTCCAGGCTATATGTGCGAGATACGTGAAATTAAAAAAGCCTTTACTGTAGCGATAGCTATATCGCTACAGTAAAGGCTTTTTTAATTTCACGTAGCTATACTGACTAAAAGTCACGATTCGATTCCCCTTCCGGGGACACATTTTCATTGATTGGTAATGCAAATTCCTGCAGAAAACAGAGAGCAGAGTGTCTTGACGATAAATTATTACTTTATTACTTTTTTATTGCCTTGTAATTGCCTTGTAATACTAGCTAAGAAATACAATTCTTATTGAATCTTGTATAATATTTGCTGTTATCACTTCAACTTTAGCAAATATGGCGACCGCTAAACTAATAATATTGTTAACTACGGTTATTTATACGCGAGAAAAATATATACCAAAAAAGTATGTATTTTTCGTCGCACTATGTAAAACTATTAATTAATCACAGACAAATTACGTAAGAAATATCTTAACATTCATTTATAAAATATATAATATTGTAAGAAAAAAATCCAATATGCAACATGAAGGCATTAGAATAACATTGGAAAAGCAAAAAAAAGAGGATTAAAATCTTGTGTTGAATTATTCAATAAGTCTTATGAAACGGAAAAAAATAATTTTAACATTTACTAAAGATTTTTTTTTTAAATATTATAATATTTTTATTTACTATCTTATAATATTTTTTTGGCGGCCAATCATCCGTTTCATCGTTGAAACAAAAACGTTTGTATATATATATATATATATATATATATATATATATCTATTATAACGCATTACAAAACTCGATAGTGAGAGTATACAATATAACATTTACTTAGTTTAATCTTTGGTTTTCTCGATTACTACACTGGTACTTTAACTTCTACAGTAAGTTAATCATTACCTAATGCCAATCTTTTAGGATGTAAAGCCCGGTTTCCACCGCGAGTGGAGGAAAAGCCCATTAAAGGCTGTGTTGAATTCATAAAAATAAGCTACATATATACTAGTATTTCGAATATTCGGTCGCAATAGACCCGAACGTGCAGATAAAGTTGAAATGAACTCGCTCAGTCCTAGGAAGCGATACGAAGTAATTACAAAATATAAAACTCTCTTGTTAGTGGAAATGTAAACCTATTTTATTTAACAGAAACCGAGCTCTAGCCCACAAACCTATTTTTGATTTATTTATAACGATTTCGAGAATTATATAGATTTAATAATGCATTATTCTAAGTACTACTTTCCTCGCACTAGTTTAACAACAAATATATGTTAAATATAAAAAAAAAACAATGTAAACCACATTTAAAGAGCATTTGATTCAAAAATCAACTGGTTTGTATATTTAATAATCAGATGATTTGAGAGCATTCGAAAAAACAATCGTTATTATTAAATCTATAGGTCCGTTCATTTCCAAAAAGGCGTCTTTTTTTTACAATAAGTAAACTAAACGAAAATTTAATTAGTAGTTAAATTAAATTTTCGACCGTATTGTACTTACGTGCTATAGTATAAAGTACAAGTCGTAGCCGTTCTAAAGTTAGACTTCTGATCTTTGCCTATAGTGCACTCAGGAAGAGAAAAAATCAAAACAAAAAATCGAGTCTGCATAGCTATTAACTCCAAGGCGGCCACGACTCATCGATGGTACTGCACCTCAGTAAAAAAAAAATACCGTACCACTGAATTTAGGAGCAATATCCAATCCATTTCCAAGGTACCCGGCGGTCACCGCACCGTTGATGGTCAGAGCGAAGGTGAAGATCGCGATCGACCAGATCCTGTCATGCCCGAAGAAAGCCTGGGCTATCATCATTAGACCTGGGGACAAATAAGTGTTACAATAAAAATAAATGGCACATAAATTAATTGTTTTAGTAACTTGTCTATCTCTGCGATATTTTATAGATTATATACGTAACTTTAATAATACAAATGTACAGCTAAAATTTTGTATAAAACTTGCATTTGATTACTAAGTCTTGAAAATAAAACTACAAATAAATAATTCTAAAATTTCCCCAATATTACCAAAATTACTGGGTAGTCACAAAAAAATTACCAGGTAATCCGACAGCGAGTCCAGTGAAAAGTTTCCGTGCTGTTGTTGTGGAGAGACGGCCGGTGCGACGGAGAGAATCTGCGAGCACGGACGATGCGAGCGCGCAGAGGTACTTGCCGAGATAAGGCAGAGAAGAGAGGAGGCCGTTCTGTGGACAAAAGTTTTATAGTTAATAATTGAGATCAAGTACATTATTATTTTGAATATTAAACGAGAAATAAAATTTGTATCGTTAATTTTGTTCCCTTTCCAATCAAGATTCCGTTCTTTTTGAAAATACGCTATATGACTCTTATAAAATTTTTGAACTATTATTATTTTAATATTAACTTCGGTAAGCGTTTACAAGAATACAAAATATGATTTTGAATAAGTCATTTTACAAAGTTATTTTTAGCTCTGTTAAAATTAACTCTGTCCCTAAAAAAGTAATAATTTAATTGATCAAGCAAAAATGGATAGGAGAATAAAATTGCGAGGCCAGTTGTGGCCCAAGGGTATAAATATGTCACTATAAACGTGACTGTCTCCAGAATTCGCGGAAAATGCGAAATGGAGTGTCTTAACACTAAATTCCCTCTGCCTAATCTCAACTAAATTGCCAGACGTTTATAATAAATACGTAGCAATCTTAGTTACATCATTAAAATAATTATTCCAAGCGAACAAATAAAAATAAGTGATGGGCTAAGTTAACACCAAGGATATAAATAACGCTCTATAAATAGATAGGAATGCATTGAATAACTATAACGAGCCACCGTCCAGGGTATGCGCGACGCGGCGCGGCGCCACTGTGCGGTTTTCCTTTTTTTTTTTAATTTAATACCTCTATAATATGTAATAGAATGCAGGCCGATAAACCTCAACTCGTTTTGCTGTAATATGTACTAGTTTAATAAGATATCGATATCGTTTTATTATCAATTACCAATTATTTTTTTTGGAATTTTGAATTTTTGGAATTTTGGAATTTGGAATAGTTGTTTTATTTTATTTTATATATTTTGTAATTTGTGTTATTATAGTAAGAGACCAAGGAAACAATTGTTATCAAATTCGTCCTAATATAAAGTTACATAGCTCTTGGATTTATCGAGATGATTTGTTTTTGAGAAAATTTCGTCTACAAATTACTAAATTGTAAACAGCCTTCTGCTAATAGTTAATATTAATATTTCATTATTTCCCATGGGAACCTGTTACGTCTGTAAACGTAACAGGTTCCCATTAGAAGTAATGTCTCACGCTTGTGCCCCTGCGCCACGGATGGTCTCACGCGTCACGATTGGTTTTCACCAATTTTTGGTTAAACCAATTTATCATATTATACACAAACTAAACAATTAAATTTCTAAAAAAAAACTAATTTCCATAATTATAATTTAGCGTGTAAACCTATTGTTCGTAAAAATCCAGGGGTTTTCCACCAATCAAGATCGAAACAATCGATCTTGGACTGCGGTGCATTGACTTCACAACACAAAGGCCGGAATTTTCCTACATTATTGCTGAGACCATTGTTGACTCTAGCACTTAATAACATTAGGTTTTGCTATAAATCAAATTTAAATCAGCTTCACGCTGTATCCCGCACGCAGCAGGACATGGATAGGGAGCCTAGTGTTAAGACACTCCGTTCTCCACTTTCCGCCGAATTTTTCCAGGCATTGCGACGAGCGACGGAACTCAATGCCGAGCTTTTTGGTTCTTGCCAGAGCTAAGAAATGAAATATATATGGTTGAGGCCAGTCGTGGCGCAGGGGTGACTACAAGCGTGTGACAGTAACCGACAGGTTATGAGTTCGATCTCCGCTCGAGAAAATGAAATATTTCACATTTCCATTTCTGCCCTCTGGTGTCGGGGCAAAGCGCGGCGTCGAGTCCGCCACTCAACGCGTAATGAATCCAAAATTCGGCAATAAGTGTCGGCAAGAGAAGTGTCTTAACTCTAGACTCCCTCTGCCTACCCTACAATTTGCGGGATACAGCGTGAAGTAGCGTGAATATAAATAATTAGTTGGCACATTTACAACCCACAACAACATTCTCGAGTAAATAACTAATATTCTATTATAATATACTAAAGTGAAGTGAAGTGAAGTGAAGTCAAGTGCATTAAGTGAAGTGCACTTCAAATAATTATAATTTTATAATGATGTTGTTATTATGAGGATTACTTTCTTAATAATAATAATATGAATACTACGCAGTAAGGAAATATTGCGTAGATGTGAAATAAATTCAAAATAAATTAAATAAGATATTTTAAAGTTGAAAAGGCCGGTCTTGGCACCGGGACATAAGTGTACGGCCGTAATCACCACAGGTTTTGGGTTCGATTCTCACTTGAGAAAATGAAGTTTTTACTATTTTCAGTTCTGTCATTCTGGTACCTAGTCGAAACGCGGCTTTGAGTTCCACCACTCAACTCACATCAGAAATCGGCGGAAAATGGAGAAAAGAGTGTCTTAACACTAAATATTATTTGCCAAAAAAGATGTTAGTGTTAAAACACTATTTTCTCTTATCCAATAAGTTCATCTATCTCTCCTATCTTAGTACATTTACAAAGAAAGTCGCGTTGGATATCGTCAATCCGGCAGTCACACTTACAATGGTATTTTCCTTATTGTAAAACCCTTAGCTGCCCTACAGAATGCGATGGAGAGTACAGAGTAGGTACCTACATCTATTATCTGTTTGATAAAAACAACCGCAATATTTATTTATAAAACAATATATGTAAAACATATGTCAACAATCACTCAGTTGTGACTAATAAACAGAACAAAATTATTTCACAATAATTTGATAGAACGTGTAATTTAATAGTAATTGTATGTCAACTTCCATATTCACAAAATAAAGTATCAACTGTATATGATTTATTGGTAAACACGTTACATTTTCATCGTTTTCAAGGAAATTTAATTTCCTTTAGCTTTTCCTCCATGTAGCAGGGTAGGCCGAAGGAACCCTAATGTTGGAACAGTCGACGGAGACATTTTGAGTGACAGAACTGTGGCCCCGAGTGTGGCTCGGACCTATAACGGTCATGTTACAGACAGACAGACGCTCATATACACAATAAATGCTAATATTATTAATAATGTACAACTGTCGTAATGTGTACTTGCGTAGATATATATATCTAGATAGATGGTTATGGATTAGAAAAAGATAAGATAAAAGGGAAGCCCTAGTATAGCCGGTATAATTATACATAATACACCGCAAAGTGGTAAATCCGTGCCCATAACCGCTATAATTACAAACGCGGCACTAATGAGAAAGTTATTCGTGGCGCCAGAGCATTTCAAAGAAATCTCCTTATTTATTTTCCACTTAATAAAACCAGATTTTATGGAAATTATGCTATAAATATAATGTTATGTATTCTTTGAAATAAATACATTTTTTTTTTTCAATAAATTTACCTGTATTCCGCTATGGATAGAGTGAATATATTGTGTTGGGTGGTGGAACTTAACGCCGGACTTTTTTTTGTTATGAAGAAGAGGAAATGCATTTATAAATCACAACCTCGGACCCTCGAGTGGGAATTGAATTCATTACCGTTCGTTTTGACATACATGCTGTAAACGCTATATAATCGTCGTAGTACGTCGGGATTTGTTGTGAGAGCTAGGAACTTGAAGAAGAAGTCACTCATATAGACATAAATATATTAATTTTAAATACGTTTAACAGATTAGATTTTATCGAATTCAATGTTTACATTTTAAATTATCCAAAAGCTATGTATACTATTTTAGTAGAATAAACCAAAACCGAACGAGAAAATTTTAAATCAGCTTCACGTTGTATCCCGCACACAGCAGGGTAGGCAGAGGAAACCAAGTGTTGAGACATTCCCTTCCCCACTTACTGCCGATTTCTGGAGGCATTGCGTGTTGAGTGGCGGGACTTAATTTTTTTGCCTCTAATTTTTTAAGATTAGAGAAGATGTGTACTTTTTGAATGACCTATACAAAGTATATAGCAATGAACACACAATACTCGTAAGTCCCACTGCAGTGATCATCTAAATAAGTCGCATCCTGCGGCCTAATTCTCTTATTATGTATCTGCTCGTTCTGCAACTACTCACAAGACCAGAGCAATCTCTGGTAACTCAAATATGAAGGCTTTATATTACTTTTTTTAGGTTCACGCTGTATACCGGGGGATCTTGGGACCTGTCTTAAGACACAGTTTTAGAAATTTATGTTTATGAGAAGAGATATTTAGAATTAGATACTCTTTATAATTAATACTTGTTTATCCAGATTCACCGTCTATTAACAATTTACCTTGTCATTGTAACTGACAACAATAATTGGTATTAATTTTATTTATAATGTATAATTTAGTTAGTTGATAAGAATTGTTATATAATTTAATTTATACGTATTTTCAAAGTATTATTATAGAATACATTATATAATAATTCCTTTTACGAGTTGTAATCTTAGAAAACAAAGAAAATGCCAATATTTAATAACACACAAGAATGTCACGTAAATCAATCAAATGGAACAAATATATTTCTTTTTATTGTCTTTAACTCTATTGTAATTATTTCGTCGTGATACACGTGAAATATATAATGGATCAATATCTATAATTAGTGTTATTTTAAATACTTAAGATTGTATGTAATTCTAATATCTATATTATATTACTACAGGTAAATTAAAATTGTAACTCGTCGCTGTCTGTACACCGAAAATATTTGAGAAAATCTATTATCGGGATCAGTAGAACCAGACCAATGGTTTAAAAATATATATATATTTGCAAAATAGCTATAATTAATTTAGATAAGAAAATAAATAAGGGTGTAGTTCATGCAGGTGAAACTATCGCTAGTATTACACATATAAAAGAAAGAAACAAAGATAATGTGGTTAAATATTAATTTAAAAACATATAATTAAAGGTAATTAATAAAAGTATTGTTATTGTGTCAGGAAACAAAGGTATGTAAATTAACTATCTACCCACTTTAGATATTATCTTTCCAGTATTAACGATTAGCACTACTCGAATAAGTAGAATAAATATTTAAATGTATTTATCAAGTATTATGTGTTAATATAAACGTTTATAGCACACTGGTTGATAATGAAATTTTGTTTACTAAAAATTAATTTAAAATTAATTTTACACGGTTATTAGAACTTTGGTTGGCAGATATTTTTTAGATAAAACTAGGCATTATTGCGATTTTACGGTAATAAATGATTAAATGATGAATGATCTTGTAAATGCTGGGTGATCGAAATGATCGGCTGGGTGACCTTTTCTAGACTGGCCTCTAGTTACACCAGGATATTACAAACAAATATTTTAAAACTATGCTGATATTATATTAAATGCTGAAGAATTTGTTTTTGTTGAATAGAACGCACGAGCCCAAAGGACACAAGTAAACGCGACTGGTTGTATATGTTCAATCCCCACTCGAGGAAATGACATATTTATTTTAATTTCTTTTTTCTTTTTTCGCTCTAGTTTCGAGGCAAAGGGCGACAATTAAATCCGCCCATCAACCCACAAAGCCTCCAGAATTCGGTGGAAAATGGGGAACAGAGTGTCTCAACACTAGGTTCCCATTGTGTACTTTGGTATGTGCGGGATACATCATACGTGAAAGTGATTTAATTTTAAAGACTGTGTATAAAAAATATAGCAACCACGTTGTTTTTTTCATTTGTTTTGACACCAATAGAACAACCAAATAGAATTTAAAATAAAAGGTCAAAACCAATTTAAATACTGAATAAGTATTAATCATTAAAGATAAAACTATTCAGATAACAAACATTATCTAAATTGTTAATTTAAATAAGTATATGACAGTCGTCGGCCGCGCCAGACGATTACACCGTAAACGCTATAAAAGGGGTTTTATAGCGTCTCTTTACAATTTAACGATGTCGTATAGCGTCGAGCTTAAGACTTATCTTTCTTATTGAGCTACGTTAATCAAGCATTATAATTATAATGTGCAATTAAAAATATATATATATATTGCTTCATATTATGAAAATTTTCCAATTATTTATTATATCTATTTATTTACGGTGTCAAATTAAATATAAATTAAATTAATAGTTTAGCATAGTATCGCTATATAACCTCCAAACGAACAAGAAATAGTTATAAATAAACAATATGAAGTATTTCATTTGAACCAATAGTCAACTGCGAGAATAACGAAAAAATACGTCCGCGTCTCTTTTACGTTAGGGAGACCACACTGCACGGTGGACATGGAAGTTAATTATATACATATAAAAATAATATTTTTGCTTTAACATAATTGTACGATTGACCATTTTTTTATGTAGATTCAGGATCGCAATGTACCTTCCTTATATTTCACATATTTTTTTTCGTCAAATACTAATAATAACAAAAGACAGTATGTAAATTAGTTTTTAACACCGTCCAATATCGTGGTTTGAAAGTAGACCAAGCAAATAGCAAAACTTATACTTTACACACCAATATATAGAAAGAATCAATTTACATTATATAAAACGTAAACGTAACGAGGACGTTATGTATATATATATATTTATTTATTTATTTATTTATTGTCTGTTGACTGTGTTTCAAATATTTGACGTCTTAATAGTATTCTTTGAATTTATAGAATATTAGTATTTTTATTTGTAACTTTGAATAAAATTGTGAATGAGATGCTTAAGATGGGACAAGGTGACTGGGTAATATAAATGGTATAATTGTTATAATAACTAAAAAATGTTTGGAGATGGTGTGCTATATTAGATTAAATATGAAATGGATATTTTTACTGTTCATTTGTGTCAAAATAACCTCATAATATTTACATTTTAGCCAAACCATAGGCATTTTACAAATTCAAGTGGATTTTTTTTTCGGTCATAGGAAGTCTATAAATTTACACAAGCCATAAAAATATTAATAAAGTCATTAATTTACCGTTAATAGCCAAGATAACCCAAGGTTTACATCTTTAGCAAGAATTTTAAGTTATCTAGTCAATATTTTCAAAGTATATGCGAGCAAGTGGGAAAACCTGCTATCTTACATATAAAAGCTGAGGTTACCCAGTTTGTGGCTGATGCAATAGAGTGAGAGAATTTCATCAGGTCCATTTATGTGTTAATATCATAAGGACACAAGCAAAAACGAATCAAAGTGACAAACACTGAACGCTCAAAATCATAATATTATAAAAAATATATATATTTTTATCATTCTCATGTAAATTAATATTTATTGGGTAACTAATGTTGACCCAATTTCATAATTTACAGCTAAATTTAGTATTTCAATAAATAAAATGTGAAAACAAAAAAAACAATATCATTGAAAATATAGTAACAAATTTAAATAATCGTGTCTATTTCCTATTTTAATTTCCACGGACTGGTAATAAGGCATAATGCGGAGTAGAGTCTCGCCACTTAACACGCAATGCCTCTAGAATTCGGAGAAAAGTAGAAAATAAAAGTGTCTTAATGAAAACAATGTGTTAACACTAGGCTTCCATTCCATTAAATTTATTAATACACTTAAATATATATTAATGCACATATATAACTAAATATTTGCTATGTATTACAAAAACACAGTATAGTAAACATATATAATGTAAACCACACCCAATACCATTTTGAGTAAACGCGTCAGTTAATAACACGTGTTGAAATGAAGCGCCATTGCTGACGTTTACCGAGAAGTCATTTGCCTGATTGCAATTAGAGAATAGCCAGCACGTGTAACAAACGTATTATTTATTTATATATGTTACATTAAACAATGGGTGATGGTGAATAATATAAAATTAATTATTTAGTTTGTTGTTTAGATCTTTGTTTGCTTTACCTATGGAATTGATTAGTGTTTGTTTTATTTTTTATGTTTACAATCTTTCTCTTGATAATAAGAAAAATAAAAGAAACAAATTGTTGTTTTCAATAAAAATTAAATAATCTAATAAAAATCTTATGACAGCAACGCCATCTTTTACAGTTGCGAGAATTAAGTCTCTAGTTGCTAAATTTTTTTTTATAAATAAATTTTTAAAAAACATTACAATAATAGCTAAAAACTCCTTGTAAAATATTTTTAATTTTATGTATAAGTTACTGCAAAAACAAAATTACTAATTCCAACTATCAGATACTGTATCTTTAATACCGTAAATTAATCAAAATATTAAATATATTATTATTCAATTGATTTATAATCATTAAAGTCAATTAATTATAATTATAAAAAAAAATACAAAACAGACTTATAGTACTTCGAGACTTATCCAAAATTTCGATTATTCTCATGGTTGCCCTATTAGTACTAAAGCGTGCAACAACAAAGAATACTATAATTCTAGTATATTATTGAAATTTGAACCTTCTAAAAGTACAGAATAAAGTTCTAAATTATTTTTCCACAATAAATATAGCTTCGGAAGTAGACTAAAGAAACCTTCGCGAACTGTGGACGATGAACTTGAGTTAGCGATTTGAGATGGATGTCGCAAATTAAACGTCAGTCACGACATAGCCTTTCCTAGTTTTTATAATATACTAGTTTTTGTCAGCGGCTTTCCCCGCGCAGTCAGGTGGAAAAAATTTAGACTTGCTTATTATGACGTATGTATGTCACCTTCATAGTAGTATGTGTGATTGTAAACGGGAAAGGTTGTGGGTTCGATTCCCACTCGAGCAACTGAAATATTCTAATGGTAATGAAGCGCAACGCGCCACTCAACACGCAATGCAGAATTCGGCGAAAAGTAAAAAACGAAAGTGCCTTACTCAACTGGAACGGAGTGTCTTAACACTATCTTCCTTCTGCCTACCTGCTATGTGTGGGACACAATGTTAAACTATAATCTTAAAACTAAATTCAAGAGATTCCACTTAACAGCTTTAATAACATTAATATACAGATAAAATATTTTTACAGCAATAATAATGTAAATATTTTTTTCTTCTGTATTAACTTCTTGTTAATACAGAAGAAAAAATGTTTACACTAATAATTTTAGTTAATTATATATAATCACAGTAATATTTAATTTAATTTAAATACGTATTTGCTAATAAAAATTATCAAATAAATAAAAAATCTTTTAGTCGAAAAAGAATTATGAATATGAATCTAATGAAGATTCTGTTTTTCGGCTGACATGATATTTTTTTCAATTTTCATTCAAGTTTATGTCATGAATAATTTAAGTTTTATTAGTTTTTTTATGTGATATTTTTTTGTAATTTTTAATTAATTTAATTGATTTTAATTTATGTATAAAGCGTATTAATGAAACGTATAAAAAATATTTTTCTCCTTGTTCCATAGGTTTTACTTCTTTCAACTTACTTGTATAATATATTTTTAATTAAATAAATCGTCGAGATTACTATAATTTATACAGAAGTAAGAATGTACTAAAAAGTACATGTATATTATGAAATCCTATTAATTTTAAAATTTTATTTAAACTAAGACTATTATAATTGTCTATAAAGTTAAAAAACCACAGTTTTTAAAAAAATACTATTAACATATATACACAATGACTTTCTAAAAAAAATATCTTTCTTTCCTAAGCAAAATTTTAGAAACATAAATAGTATAAAACTACAAACCTACCTCTTTAATACTATACTTCAATATGCTCTCTATATACGTGGGTAGTTGGTTGACCACCGTGAAGTACCCGAAGACGGAGGCGCCGTGCGTGATGACGATGGCCCACACCGGCGGCGACAGCAGCAGGTGGCGCCACGGGACTGGCATGTGCTGGTAATAGAAGGTATTATTAGTTAAATATGAAATTTTAGCTAAAAATAATTTTATTCACTGATAATCGATAAGAATTCGTAGGCGTGGGAAAGTAAATTGGTAAAATTAGTTTTATTTTTGGACAAAGTAACAACGCTAAATATGAGCGAAACGCACAGTCAAACAGACAAATTTTCATTGTTTTAAGGTCTATTACATTGATAGATGTCCTCTATAATAGTTTTTCTAATATATTTTGCATATACATAAAGACAAAAAGTTGAGAAAATGTCAAAATATTTGGTTATCTGTGCCTAAAATGTACTAAACACTTTATTTATAACTGAAAAGAATCTTTCGTCAGAGTTTTGTATCTGTGATAGTCACATTAAAATGGATAAAGGAATAAAATGGAGCCTTAGACTACAGTTAATTAATAATTCATAAGGATTACCGTTTAATTACTATTAATTATTAAAAAAATGATTTGACACTGAATCTTAGCGTGCAAATATTCCTAAGTATAAATTTATAGCAATGGAATATCCGCTGTATTGATAAGATAACACAATTGATAATTGAAAACCACAAAATCAAATAAACAAACAACTAAAAGAACCAAGTAATATTCAAGCATGCAAGGAAAAAGATAATTTAATTTAAATTTTTAATTAAATGTGCATTAAATTAACATATAATTAATAATTAATTAAAGTTAAAAAAAAAGACTGGCATCAAACAATGGGTTTAAAAAAAAACTAGATAAAAATAGAAAATTTGGTTAAATATGCATTCCGTATTCAGGCGGACATGTAAGGTTGTACATTAAATTACTCTTATCATATAAGAACACAAATGCACTAACGAGGCCGTGACGACAATGTTCACTGAAAATTGTAAATGAAACCGTTTTTTATTTATCTTTCGACGTTAAATTCTTTGTTCACAATCGGAAGAGTATGCGGAGTTCAACGCCACATTTTTGCCCGACTTCAGAGTGAAAAAATGAGAGTTACGACTGTCCTCTATCCTAAAGATCCTAAATAATTATTATACTTATAAATTTTTATCACAAAATATTTCAGAAAAACGCGCTCTGTGATATTCTCTCGTTATCATGTCTAGTAAGAGTGTCATCGCAATTTGTTGACACTCTTACTATCAAGAACTGGGGACAAAAAATGCGTCAGAGTCTGATACTCTTTAGAGTCTATTTTGGGTAGTATCTACTAGAATTAAGAATAATGAAAACTCAATCAAATCAAATGTTTAATGGAAAAACAAATGTGTATGACAAAAATAAACTTACTCCTTTATTAACGTCTTGAGGCAACACTTTCATCAGATAGTTCCTCTCGGTCTCCGAGATGCGCGGATGCTGTGCGGGAGAGTCGTACACCATAGCGAACCACGCCACCGACCACATTACACCAATTATACCTAATTAATAAAATATATTGTTATATATATATATGAAAAAAGTTATATAGTTTTTTAATAATAATAATAGATATACAAGTAATTTTTTCTGTAAATAAGAGTTTAGATAAAAGTTCTTAAAATAAATTCGTGTCAAGTCATTTCAAAAAATGAGGACCATGTAAATGATTTCTTCACAATAGATGGACTATAATAGACCATGAAGATAATACCTTTACCTATGTAATGTAAACTTACCAGTAAAATAGAACGTAGATTCCCAACCGAAGTGTGCTATTAGAAAACCACAAATAAGCATCGTCACTGCTGCTCCAAGGGATGAGGCTGTAAATATATTACATATAAATTATAATACATATGTATTGGACGTTAAATACACTTAATAATAAATTACAATTATCTTTATAATAAAAGAAATTGATTAAAAATATAAATATTGAGGCCGTCGTGGCGCAGCGGCACAAGGATGTGACTGTAACAAGACGGTGGTGGGTTGTGGATTTCCACTCGAGGATGTGAAATATTTATTTACGTTAATATTTCTATTTCTTCGCTCTGGTGTCGAGGCAAAGTCGGCATTGAGTTCCGCCACTCAACACTACATGCCTCCAGATTTCGGCAGAAAGTGGGAAACGGAGTGTTTTAACACTCGGTTCCCTTCCCTGCGGTGTGCAGATTACAGCTGATTATAAATATATATATATATTTATATTTTTTTCATTTAGTATTCATTGAGAGATTCAAAATTATAATATCAAAAGTAATGTCAAAATTTAGCCTTCTTAATTTTAATTAACACACAAATCAAAATATAATATAAAATAAACAAAATATATAATATAATATAATACAACAACAAATATTTTGGAAAATTATTTTATATTATGGAATAATTATTGGAATCATAAAAATGATAAGGGATGATACGAAAGGTCGCAGAGCAACTTATATTCCCTGCATTAATAATGCAAATGCGTCATTTTAAAATGATGAAATCAATATTTTTGAACTTGTCTTGTTGTCTTATTTTTAAACTTTAGTATATTAATTTTAATTAAAATATTCGATTTGTTACGATTTATTAAAATCAATCAGTTTTATAGTAATAGGAAAACAAATTACGCACATAAGACTTATATCTAATGCCATTCGCGAAACCAAGGAGGTCAAGGTGTGGAGGCGGTAATAAAAATATAATGGGTTTTCCTGCTCAGCACCTAGACCCAGATGTTAAACACTGAGGACCTGGGGCATATTTAGCACACGTGTGTTTTAAAGTAAATAAAATTAGATGCATTCAACAGACGCAGTTTCCATCGATATTTTTACAGATTTTACGGTATTTTGTTAAGGTACTATTATATAATAACAATTTAAAATATAAAAACAAAAAAAAGACACATAATTGACGGACATTAAAAAAACTTAATATTAAGTAAGAGTTGAAAAATTTTAATTTTCAATAAAACTCATCGTTATCAAGAATGTTTGTTATATGACGTTAAAATATTCATAAACTCCTATTACATATTTTAGTTTTACAACACACGTAACGCAAAAATTATGTATTTTTTGAAGGATTTTGTAAGGAAAGGACGATAAAATGTTAACACGAGGTGAGGACATTTTTATGTATTTTGAATATAAAAGTATTATCAGATGAATCATACAAAAACAGGTAATATTTGCTTACTCGGCTATCTGTTTTTTTTTATCAAATATATTCAAAATTGTTAATACAAGAGCTTATAAAGGCTTTTTGGGGGCACAAGCATGTGGTTGTAGACGCGACAACTTGTGGGTTCGATTCCCACACGAAGAAATGAAGTATTTATGTATATTTTCATTTCTTCGCTCTGGTGAAGAGGCAGAACGTGGCGTTGCATTCCGCCACATCAACATTAAATAACACTTGTAAGTTATACGCGACGTTGTTACGATGTGAACTAGAACATTACTATGAACTATTGCACCGTTACATATTAAACGCCAATACCTACTCGATTGTAAATCAGTAGGCAAGTATCAAAAGTCAACAGTTTACATAATTTAGTGATAATATATTCACTTAAGTTATTTTACATAAAACTAGCTGGCTACGCCCGCTTGAAATATACAAATGTGTATTTAAGAAAAAACAGATCAAGCGCAAATCAGACTCGCTCACAGAGGGTTCTGTACCAAATGTGCAAAATTATGCAAAAAATTTGGGTGCTTTCGTCGAGCTTTCTCCCTGTGCCTGCTTTGGGGACACCGGGACACACAAGCAAAAAAACAGGACGGTCCCGTTCAAAACTGGCCACATTATGCATATTGGCAATGTCACGTCAGATACTGTGTAACCAACCGGGAAAATATCTAACTACCATTAGGATCACATGCAGTTGAAACAGATAAATTGTGTAATTTTCCAATTGAAAGTAAATAGCTTAAACGTTTTGAGTATCCTTTCTGTTTCTACCTACCTATCACCTGATATAGACACAAGGAAATATTCGTGTATTTGTAAAGAAATTTTGACATGTATTTTTTATGTACTGTGAAATTATTTTTCTTTTGTTAACAAAAAATATTATAATTGATTGTTAACAAAAATTAGGAACCGTAGGATGGTGTAGTATCATCGGATAAATTAATTGTTTATTTTTCCTTCCACATTGTGGATCTTTAAGACAACATCAAGACTTGATTCAAGGTTGCTATGTGTAGGTTACCAGCATAAGCAAATAGAAGAGAATAAATTACATTCATATCTTAGTTTTTTTAGCTTTACGCTTAACTACAAATGTATGTAAAATAGGCGGAAATTAGAAAAAAGACCCACGAACACTATATACGCCCTGGCTGGCCCTTAGGTACCCACACGCGGAAAAACCTAATTATCAAACATATTTTTTTATATAAATGAATAAACGAGTTCCTTGTTATTATAAAATGTATACATTTGACACGTGACGCAATAAATTACGTCAACATTCAGGCAATTATGTATAAGACAACCGTCAAAGAATCGTCAGAAGTGATAACATATCTGTAGCGAGTCTGTTTATTTATCTTACATAGTTAAACTTAATGACGCATAAATTTGATTTATATAGGAATCTTTAGTGAATAGAGGAATTGTTTAAGTAAATTTCCATGGTTTTCAATTTAGGTCGGGGATATTTGAAAGCTAACGGTCATGGGCGTAACAACAGCCGGGGTCGTGCCCACCCCAGAGTAGACGTGTCCACGCTGTATCCTGTATGTAGAAGTGTAGGCAGAGGAGCCCAATGTTAATACACTTCGCTCCCCAATTTCCGCCGAATTACGAAAAATTCTCTCGTCAGTCGCTATGTCATAATTATTATAACCAAATACCTATACCTATTAAATATATATTAATGTTGAAATATAATGTACGATAGGTATGGACACGAGATATTAACCTAAATATTTATAAACGAGATGAGATTGAAATATCGATGACTCTTTACAATGACATTTCGCAAACGAAACAGATGTAGCCTTGTGAGTAAATAAATACACGTGTCTCTCCGCGCCTGACTAGAAATAAAATAGAAGTTTCATTTGCATTTCTTTAAACTACTATAGTTACAGAAGTATATATAATAAATTTAGAACATATAGAAATAAGAATGTTAATTAAAAGTAACTATCTATCTATATTTTACTGTAAATTTAACAAAATGTTAGAACAGCTAAGGCTAGAATCATCGTTAACCTATGTACATTTTATGAAAAAAAATATAAATATCAAATGAAAAAGAAATCGTAAATTACGTATCGTAAGGAGCTAACCAATCGCTGATATTACTAAAAAAGAAAGATTTTTTTAAATAACTGAACATACAATAAAAAGTTAACGATGTTGAAAATAATAAAAATAAAATAGATTGCATTTATTTTTTAAGCAGAAAAATGTCTACGACTAATAATAATAATATTTGAAATTGAAACCGTCGACTATAGTGTGCTCGTATCGTATATCATATCGTATCTGTGGCGCGTAGCAACAGTTGCGCAAGGTTAATTCGCGCGGTCAACTGACACAGACCAATCAGAGGGCGGCATTCGCGTGACGTCAGCGACCACGCCTGCGCGCGCCTCCGCCGCCATATTGCCACAGCTGTCATCGTACCACGAAACGCACGTTACCGGTTACGATAACAATTGAAATTGTTTGTTCGTTTGAAATTGAACGATAATATATGAACGACTTACGAGGAATTGTAAATCCTCGGTCAAGGATAGATTACTGCGTCGTATATTGTCTAATTGTTTTTGTAACGTCATATCGGGATATTGGTTTTAATTAATATAATAATAAACTGATTGATTTATATTGTAATTAATGTTCGATATGTAATGTATTTATATTTATAAACGTGACGAATGTATTCCATATTTGTATAAAACAAATTCCGGATATTAAAAAAAGAAACTGATAAAACAATACCTATATTCTAACTACTACTAAAATAATTCGACAATCGCAACTCACCCATCATGTTAGACATAAACTTCGATCTGTCCATGGGCGGGATCCATTTTGAGGCCAAAGGCAGGATAGCTGGCCATGTAGCTCCAAGGAAGAAGCCAAGGAATACTCTAAGGACCACAATCCACCAATACCCAGCAGCCGCGGCAGCTGGAGACAGCAGTGTGCAGATACTAGCCAGAAGTGTGCTATAGCCGAAAACCCGCCTAGATAAAAGAAATATTATAATTAACGTATTTAACTTCTCAAATCTTTCTAATCTAAGGGAGCTCAAAAATAAAGCAATGGAAGACAACGTCAATCCGTTCTTTTCAACACATATCATTTAGTTCATAGTAATTTACAATAAAGTCTTATTCCTCTAGAAAACTTATGTCAATCGAAATAATAAGTGCAACAATATTATACTACACTTGCATTAATGTCGCACTCCCCGAACTTCTTATATGATATTTGATGAGTCAATTTATCAGCAGCTCCAAAGTATAGTTTTTACCAAGCTACCCAAATTATTTTTACAAAAACTATATAATATAAAGTAATATAAAACTTTATAAAGTGATATAACTATTTTTTTTTTAATTTTGAGGCCATCGTGGCGCAAGGGCACAAGGGTGTGACTAATGCGACGATCGTGGGTTCGATACCCACTAGGAGAATGAATTATAATTTATTAATATTTACATTTCTACGATTTGACACCAAGGAAAAAACACGGCGTTGAGCTCCGCCACTTAACATGCAATGCCTCAGAAATATTCGGCGTAAAGTGGAGAACTGAGTGTCTGAACAGGTTCCCTCCCTTACCCTGTTAAGTTACAGCGTGAAGTTGATTGTTTTTTAAATTTAATTTTATATATAAATATCTGCATTACTACTGAAAACTAGAAGCCATTTGCTAAATTCCACTATTATAAGAAACAGCGTTTCGAACGCCCGCATGCATGTAGAACATTCCACGTGAATCATGCGCAGGCGCAATGTTTAACTTAATGTAACGTTATTCAAGCGCGACTAACCGCTAACCCACAAACTGAGAATTGGTATTCGCTAAATAATTATAAATATATTTTTATGAAACGGCACTAATGAGAATGATTGAAATATTTCAGTTGTTTTTCCATAGCTTCTCTCTGTATCACACACACAGCAGTGCTGGGAACCTAGTGTTAAGACACTTCGTTCCCCACTTTCTCGAGCCATTTAGTGGTGTCGAGTGGTGGAACTCAACGCCGGATAGTTTTGTTAATATTTTCATATTGCTCAAAAAACTAAAACTGTATTTAACTACATACATTATTAAATTCAGTTTATTATCGTTATAATTGTTAAAAAAATAAGGTGAGCGTTTCCAAGAATGCTATCGTTTCAATACAATTAAAACAATAAAATCAAAGAAAACATACACAATAAATATATGTATATTTAGTTAAAATATAACAAATTCCCCGAAATTATGAAAGTAAAAACTAATGTATTAAGTCAAAAACATATTAAATCCACTAATCAATAAGGCCAGAAGTTTGACGCCCCGTCCTACATGCTTTATTCACCGTGCGTTAGTCACAAACCAGTCTCGAATGTCGATACAGCTGACGCCATGCAACTGTACGGCCGTTTAATTATTTAGTTACTGACTTAGACATCCCGTGAGAATGTTGGCGATTGTTTTATTTATCGCTGTAGGAATCTAGAGTTAAGACACTCTGTCCGCCACTTTCCGTCAAATTTTTTGGCCATTGCGTGTTGAGTGGTGGAACTAGAAACTTTTTGCGGGTTTTTGTTTTGGTGTCATAACGAAAAAATTAAAATATTGGTAACAGTCCCATCCTTGTGCCTCACACAATTTAGAACTAGTAAAATAAGAATTAGTGACCCGGCTCTCTTTTTATTAATTTTCCGCCTATCCATTATAAGTGTCAAGTATATAGCATTATAACCAAATTAAAGAAAAATCACAGATAAGATATATTTTAATGTCACCATTTTCCATATGGATTAATTCTTAAAACCATCGTGTATCAAAAAAGGCTCCGCCATTGTAGCGTCATATTTGTATATTAAAATACGCACTCATAACGTCTCACTTTTGCGGTCTAGGGGGAATTGACTTACTGATGTCGTTCATATACTTACTACTTACAATAATTAATAGTTAAACAATATTTGACTAAATTCAGGAAATATATATTTGAAATATATCTATGACAAATAGTCGACCAAGTAACGTCATTTCGATATTATTTAATGCCATGACGAATCATTAAATAAACACATATATTAAAATCATTATCTGCAAAATCAAAATCATTTAAATTATAATTAAAGGAAATCATATAACGACAGCATATTTGGCGCAATTAGTTTAAATTATAAATAAGTGGTCTCATATGGCCGCGGACCAGCGGGCATCAATCCTCGTTGACCGGGCTGACTTCTTCTATTAATGTTTCTAGAAAGTTCGACGTAAAATCATTAATTAGTACATTGCGTGAGAGTTGGTTACAGTTCAAATCAGCATGTATTTAGTATTTAAAAATTCTAACCCGTATGGTATGACACGACCAAATCGAAGCGAAGAAGTATTGGGGGGGGGGGGGGGCCCCTTGTATTCTCTTTTTTTATGAACTGATCTGTCTATCAACAGATTATAGTCACCGTCTTCTATTATCTCGTAATATAGTATAACATATTATATACTGTACTATAGTTTTGATGTTTGATGTTTGTTACGACACATGCTTAGAACAATTAGTATGAATTAAAATTATACCCTACGTTTTTTTTTTCGTTTAAAGCTGATAAAATCTGTCGCGCTCCATTTTATTATATTATTAAATAGCCGAAACATAGACATTGGGTGGTTATCTTGGAATTCATAGAACTTAGTCAAGATACAGAGTTTAACACTAAGATATATAACCAGACGGGCTTCGTCACTATTTCGACGAAAATATAGAAACAAGTACTGTTAATTAACTGGTCGCTAGAAATATAACAAAGGAAAACACTCTTATAAAATCTCAAAAAGATATTAGGAACTGGTCTGAAATCCAAGACATCAGGTCGTCGTAAAAGATCCGTTGAAATTCAATCCCTTCATACGCTACGGTCAACGTACAGAAAATTATTCAACTTATTTCTAAGAAAATTATTAATCACGCAGGACGCGCTCGCCATTCTCTCAAAAACAATAGTGTTGAAGGAAAATGATCTCTTTTGCCCAAGTTATAAGTGCTTAGTCATGTTTTATTTTTTTAAATTATTTATCATAAAAGATTTATAGCAAACTTAAGTAATAAGAAGCTTACCGAGCTCCAATAATTTCGGCCAATCTACCACCCGGCAGTTCTGTCAGGATGTAACCCCAGAAGAAGCTGCCCAATAGATGATTCTTTTGCTTTGTATCCCAGTGGTAGCGGGTTTGTTCTATGTGTCCGGGATGCTAGACAAATAAAGGAAAATATAATTCATTTTAATATATGGAAGAAATATATATTAGTTAAGGCCAGTAGTGGCGCTGGGGCACAAGCGTGCGGCTGTAAATGGAACAGGTTGTGAATTTGATTTCCACTCAAGGGAATTATGAAATATTATATTAACTAAATTAATTTCTTCGCTTTGAAAACGAAGCAAAGTGCGATGGAAAGAGGGGAAGGAAAGGTGTCTTAAAATTAGGTTTTCAGGTTCCCAGAAGAGAGCGTGAGGCTGCTGAGGCTAAAAAAATGCCATGATGAGCAACACCTTATAACAGAAGTTTTAAAATTGATAATGTATGACTCTTTAACCTCATGAATTTAAATTTTATGAAACAATTGAAACCGTCCATCATTTTTCTCGTAATTTAAGTTTTGACCTAATTAAAAAAAGAATAATAACTTTAATGCACAAATAAGTGGTACACACATAAACCACAAAGTGATCAAATATGACATTAATAACGTAACGGTTATAAATGCATTTTATTTTATATTTCATATAAAAAGTATTTTACGATATCGCAATTAGAAATAATATAAATGGAATATATTAAAAATGCAGCATCCATTTACAATTTTACTTAACTAGATGTATTATAGGTATTTAACTCTACAACATTACTATACATAACATATCGCAGCTCTAAAGTATGTGACTATATATAATGGTTCTTGATGCAATTACCATCCAAAGAAATTGTTTTATTGAAATTTATTTAATAAAAAAAATGTTTGTAAATCGAGGCGCAGGGGCACGGGGCGTGCGTGGTACAGGGAGGACAACATTGGTTTATTTCATCCAATACACATTATGTATGGAAGAAGAAATTACCTTAATTATACATTAGATTTCAGAAGGTTATTTTGTTGAGAAAATAAAAAACAATAATAAAATACCTGTGTAACATTAAGAGACTCCGTAACGTTGGTGACGAGCGTGTGGTTGTCCTTCTCATCAAATATCATCTCCACTATAGCTATAGTGAGGTTCACACGGAGCGCGTAGTTCAGCATGAAGCCGAGGAGCACCATGATGTTCAGGACTTGGACGCATGTCAGACATCCTGTTAACAGTTTTTTTGTTGAGATAGTGTATGGTAAAAGTGAGGGTGTTTTCAATTTCAATGATTATAAAATTAAAAATTCTAAATAATATTTAAGAAAAAGTGTAGCTTTTCTTTGCATGCAACATATAATGTCCAGATTTTGGTCAAAATAGGTGAAAGAGAGAGCGTTACTTGTCCATAGGCTCTTCTTGCATACAAGCATGGGCGTATGACTATGGGAGGGAGGCAGGATGGTCCTTGTCTGCCTTAAAATAATCTAAAGCCTGCACTAGAAATATTACCAACAAAAAAATTGTAAAAAAACGTTCACACGAACAAATCTATTCAAAACTACAGTTTTCAGGCATCCCCTAGAAAATATCTCTAGATACACTCATTTACACAATCGGTATAAAGTGTAAAGTTTAAGTTTAAAAAGTCTTGAAAGATATTACTAAAGTTCCTAAAAATAAAGTAATAAACACAAATGTCAAACGCACAAGAATAGCTTACAACATTTTATAAGAATTGCGATCCCACACATTCCTGGTACGTTACTAACTAAACGTTGTTTATTTATAGCCAATAGATATATATATATATAGTATATATAGATGAAGAGAAATATTAGATTTCCAGCATTCAGCATTAAAAAATATGTTTATATATTAAGATGTGTGTTTGTATGTTCATATGTTTCTTCTATGTTTCTTCTCTACCTTCGTAGAGAGAAGTACTCTTTCGTTGCATCAACAGAAAAAACCATAATTATAATTCTTGATTGATGATAAGGTGTTTTCTAAGTTATGTTCATGTCACACTGTTTGTCACGGTCGGTTGCAAATGGCGTGGGAACCTCTCGTACTTCCAATTAGACCGGCAAGAGCGTTGTAAACTGATTTGGATAATAAACTGACTTTGGTATTGAAATTAACGTTTGACACCAGTGTGGTGGTAGTTCTGAATTCGATTTTTATATTTTTTAATATTTTCATATTCAGTTTTCACATCTTTCTATCTATAAACATAGTGTCTTTAAGTTCAACAAAATAATCCTTATTCCAAGGATATAATTGTCTGTTCATTTAATATTGTGCCCCTGCGCCAGAAATGGCCTCAGGTATAATGAATTTATACAAAAAAATATTTTTCCATTAAATTATAACTTCACCTATGATTAATCTTTAATAATTAAAAGATTTCGTGGCCTACGCACGAGGGCATATGTTAATATCACATATTATCCGCATGCGTATATGTGATATTAATGATGTGATTTTTATTACTTTAGCGTCACGCTAATACCCGCATATAGCAGGGTTGGCAGATGGAATCTAATGTTAAGACACTCTGTTCTCCATTTTTCCGCCGAATTCTGGAGACATTGCATGTAAAGTGGTTAAACTCAACGCGGCGCTCTGCCTCAACTTCAGCGCAAAGACAATTTAAATATTAAATATTTTATTTCATCGATTGGAAATCGAACCCCTGTCGCGTTTTGCCAGTCACACTATGTGCCAAAAGACTCTAAAACGACCTCTAACTAAGAATAATGTGATAAGATATACTTAATACTAACAGTACGATCAGACGTTGACACACAAATTACAAATATACAAAAAAAAAATATTTAAATATCACAAATATATTTTAGTTGCGCTGTTTAAAAACCGGTTGAAATAATTTTTTTTTAAATATTTTACAAGGACAGATTTGTTTTGATAATTATAACGGTGTTACACGTTTCACTTTTACACATATAATGGATATATACTATACTTATTCTGTAAGAAGTATGATAATATTTAAGTGATCTTATATAAATCAAATCAAAATATATAAATCAAAGCGCAGCGTTGAGTTCCGCCACTCAACACACAAAGAGTAAGTGTAAGAATTACATATATTATAAACATTTCCAACTCGTTGTGCTCATGTGCAATCAAACGCTACATAACTGCGTAATATGCCTGCCATAATAATCTATAGAAAATTAATATTCAAAATCAAATTAACAATCACCAGCTATTTTCAAAATATATTTTTGATGGACACCATAAATCAGTGCCGCAAGGTCAAAAGCTTACGTACCTCGATCCTCTTTTAGCGCAAAAAAATTGGCGCCTCTAAGAAAAACACCGTCGTAATCTTCAGATATATCTTGAAATCGTGCATAGAATACGTGTTTATGTTCATTTAATCGTAAAATAAAAATAAATGTTGTTGAATACGTTGGAAAAATTTTAAATTACATGCGCACGCGCATAATTTTTATTGTTTCTGATAATGGCAATTCTACGTATGCGCTAAATATTCTAATTTGCATAACTCAAATGACAAAGAACTTTTTAAAAAAAAGTATTTAAATATTGTTTAAGTAATGAATGAATTCGGTTGTGAAGTTAAAATTATAAGCCAATAACGAACAATTTTTATTATATTTTATTTTTTATTTAAAAGAGGTTTTAAACTTGTTTTAAAATTAACAAATCTCTCCAAAAAAATGTTTATTTTCGTAGAGTAGTTTTTGAAAGTTTTAACTAACTGCTTTATCGTGCCACAGGCCGCAGGACGCAACAATGTGAGGAAGTTAGATAACAATGGCTGACGCGGATACACCTCGATCGATCGTTTAAACAGATTAAAATATTTAAATTTTATGACTTCAATATCTTCACGCTCCGTATTGAGCGACAGAACCCAACACCCCGATTTGTCTTGTTATCAGACACCGAAATGAAAATAATTCATTCCCACGACTCTCTCGTGCCGAATCGAAGCCCAAAACTGTCGCGTTTCTCATCAGACATTAAAACCGCCAAATCTAAATGGCGCGAAAAAAACCGCTGTCGTCTGCCTGCAAGTTCTCTTTTTCTCTCTCAATCAAATTTTAATATTTTTTAAAATGATCAAAGTGGTGATAATCAAAACTCCTCACACTTTAGGGAGGAGGATGTTGTCGCCGAAACACACTCTTCACCAGTGAGAGCTTCGCTTCGCTTAGCTCAATAAAATTCAAAACAAAATAAATAGATTGTTAACATATTAAAAAGCAAAAGTATATTGAAAGCACTCGCAAGGTTTCACGTACAAAAAAGTAACGATAAAAACGAAAGTGAAATACGTTATTTATAACGTGTATCTGTATAGCGGTGTGTACGGTGTCGTATAATCGTGCGCATACTTCGCGCTGAAGAACAAAAAACTTGCTTCTTAATCGGCATCCATTACTTTTTTTTTTCACTATCTGAATAGACGGAGAGATCAAATTACTATTTTAAAAGTGTTATTCTTATTTCAAGCTAAAGATAGAATAACACTTGTAAGTTATACAAATTTGAGCGTAACGGGACTCGAGCTCCGCTCCTTTAGACAGATTTTTCAAAAAACGGCGGTTTATATGTGGCATAACATAATTAAATGTAACATTGAACGAGAGAGAAATATTTAAGATAGAAATATATAAATTTTGATTTATTTCGTTAACTGTGTTGGCAGTTAATGTTCCAAGCCAGCTTATAATATACGTGAGTGTTTTCTAAAGACTGCCTTCGTGTGAAAACGATGTACAGGTTCATAAGTAATTGTAAAGAGCCACGCGCGTAACACTCGCGCCAGATGTGAGATGGCTGGCCGGCTAAGGTTGAAACGTTCAATAATTATTATGTTTACACGTATAACATTTTAAGTATTATTCTAAATCTAAACAAAAAATAAATAAAAACAAAACATATTCTATATTAAGTACATATTTTCTTTATATCTATTATATTTAAACATTTTCCCGACTGGGAATCGATTCCACTACAAACACTATTTACAGTGAAACATGTAAAAAATTTAAAAATATATATTATATACCAATTGTATTAAAAAAAAACATTTTTATATATATTTTTATTATAAAGTAAACAACCCTAGTAGTTACAGGTTCAAATACCTACAGGCGCACAATACCTACTGCATTCTTACCTACTGCATTCAATATTACATAACTGTGAACAAGAAACGTTAGTACATTGTACACGCTGCCGGCCATATTTGTTATTTTTGAGAAAATATACTCCTTCAAATAAATAAATAAATAAATAAATGTAAATGTAATTTAAATGTAAAAATTGAATATAAGATGCTTGTATTATCTACATAAACAGCTAGGATCCGTATCTCATATAGTAAATGCAAGATATCAAAATAAAATTAATTTTGCCATATTAGGGGGTAGATTTGTTTTTGTAATTCTACTTATTAATTTATTTTCTAGGTAGAAAAAGTGAACCGATGCAATAGAATATATAAATAGACGATGAAATCACTAACAATTATATTTAGTATTCATATTGACACAAGTAATATTGCTTTACAGAAAATATACATAGGTATAGGTAAATAGGTATAGGTACAGATATATAGATTATTTCCATTTAGTAGTTATGCCTGTGGTTAATGTTTTTGCATCTTTCTTTTTCTTTATACGAGTATTATTGTGAGGTTTGGCGACCTGACGGTACGGCAGCAGATAGTGTTGTAATGTTGACGGTATTCACGTTTTGCCTGTCGTACAAAGTCAAAACTAAAATATAAAATACTACGAAATAAGTCTAAAATTAAATATTCATTAAGAAATAGAAATGAGGACACTACGTCGCGTTGGCAGAGATACAAAATAGAAACACGTGTTAAAAATTGTACAAAAATTTTAAACTTTTTAATAATCATTTCAGTCAAAACAAAATATTTCGAATGTTAAACAAGCAGAGTCAGATTTAAAGCAATTTTTAATAATCTTTGCGGACATTTTGGACATCAGCTTCACGCTCTATCCCGCATACAGCAGGGTAAGTGTTAAGACACTCCGCTCCCCACATTCAGCCGAATTCTTTGTACCTCTGCGCCACGATGCCGCTGAATTGTGGCGCAGATGTACAAAGTTTAAATGTAAACCGACTGGTTGTGGGTTCGATCCCCACTTGAGAAAATGAAATATTTATTTAAAATTTATATTTTCATTTCTTTGCTCTGGTGTCGAGGCAAAAGCGCAATGCCTCAAGAATTTCGACAAAAGTATACATATAACAAAAACTGTCAATCAGTTACTCACGGAAGAATTTAAAACAGATAACGTTAATCTTACAGAGCCACTCATGGACATCATGATATGCCACACCCACATAAGAATATGACAATAATTACAACCGGAAGTACAAAACGCATAAAGCGACTATAACCTTACTTATAATGGCGTCTCCAGCCTTGCTGGGTGTACTAGGAATATGTTACTATTATTTAAAGTAATTATTATTGTCTGTCATGTTACAATATTGATTTACTTCGAGACCCCCTGTGGCGCAGGGGCACAAGGTGGCGACTATAATACAACGTGTGTGGGTTCGAACCCAATCGGTGGAATAAATAAATATAAAATAAAAAATCAGCTTCACGCTGTATCCCGCACAAAACAGAGTAGGCAGGCAGCAGGAACCTAGTGTTAGGAAACTGCGTTCCTACTTTCCACCGTATTCTGGAGACATTGCGTGTTGATTGGCGGAACTCAACGCAGCGCTTTGCCTCGACATCAGAGCGTAAAAATTGAAAAGTAAATTTAAATAAATATTTCATCTCCTCGAGTGGGGATCGAATCCACAAACAGTCGGTTTTACAGACACTCTTTGTGCCCCTGCGCCTAACCGCCATATTAAAAATTAGGCCCCTTAATTGCAAATAAGGCTTTAATAATATAAGAATCTTGTTCGCATTGATCGAACGGCAAGATCGTGTGATATGACACATGTTCCGGATACTTACTAGTATTTAGTACCTGATGTCATACTTACAAGTACCTACTCATATATTTATTTTATTTTCTGTAGGTAAAGGTTTGTGAATAATAAATGGCTAAAATGAGCTTACAAAATGTAAAAGATTATGGTACACACTGTATTATTCTTTTAACTTATATTATAAATAGATTTTTTTTTTCTCTTCACACAGCGGGATTTTTTATTATTGATTAAATATTATGATTATTAATGATTAATATATTAATGATTAAATATTTCATTGCCTCGACTGCGAATCGAACCTAGAACCTGCCTCGTTTACAGTCACACTCACGTGCGACTGCGCCACGACACTTATTATATCGAGCGATTTGTAGGAAAAATATAGTAATCAATCGATTTATTCTATTTTTATTATATTTTTTTTATTATTATTTTTAGCTATACTTTATAAATATAAATGAATACATAATATTTTATATAAATCGAAAAAAAAAAGCATAAAAGTATATTTTATTTAAAATAAATTAATAACAAAAATACTTTAATTAATATATTTAAAATATTCTACCTACGATATTTTTTTCATTAGCGAATAATAATTAACACGAAGAGATATATATATAATTTACGAAAACATTTTAATACGTTGCTCCACTAATCTAATAACTTGTGTTCAAGTCAAACGGCCATTTTGTTAGTAGGTCAATTTTGACATTGATAAGTAACGACATGTGTCTTTCGCACTTTTTTTTTATGTATCAATTTTACGCATAAAAAAAATATATCGTACATGAAATAATAAGAAAAAGTTTTGATAATAATGTCAAGGAAATTAAGTTACTCATTTATAATTGTTTATTTGTGGCTAGTCGCGGTGCAGAGACACAAGGGTTCGTTCACATCACACGGGTTCGATTACCACTAGAGAGATGAAGCTCGGTTAAGTTTTTCCAACACTCAATACCTCAAGAATTCGGTATAATGTGGAGGACGGAGTGTTTTAACAATAGGTTTCCTTCCAGGTCACCACTGCCTACCCTCCGATGTGTGGGATAGAGCGTGAAGTGATTTTTTGTAATATACTTAAGTGTCTTAAGATACGTCGTCGTCGTCTTGCTACGCATAGCAAAAATTAAAATTAATGATTTTTGTAAAAACAATATTTTAAAATACTAACAACATAAATAAATTTAAAAACAAGTGTAGTATAATAATATCTACGTAGCTTCATGAGAACATTGGGTAAGTGGCACTTAGTTTTCAGTAGGCGCAGGTTCTAATCCTGCTACGTTCAAATTTTTATACGTACTTGTGTGTTATAGAGCGTTATGTAATTTACGTATTTAGTTCTTGTGTTTTTTGTTAGGCGACGCTACTGGCACTGGCACTGGGTAATGCGCTGCGTACTTAACGGTCCCGGTCTAACTTAATGCTATTGACATGCTCGCTGGCCGGACGGACGTGTTGAACATTATATGTAGAACTTTAAGTAAACATCCTAACTGCACTTCGGTTTGTTGGAATATATTTGTTGTGCAATTAACGATGGTACTGGATTCGATATTTGCCTTTTTTATGACTACAAAATACGTAGCGTTGCGGCGTTGGGTGTCGCCACTTAACACGCAATACATTCAGAATTCAGCGGGAAGTGGAAAAAATTTCATCATACTGCCTACAATGGAACCTTCCTTATATTTTTCCAAAAATAACTTTGGTCTATGCCAAATAAAAATTAAATATAAATTTGTTATAACAACCTATATATATAAATATGTTATAATAAACAAACTAAAGTTAAATATATTAATACCAAATCATTACAAGTTTTACAATATACTGCTTCCGCGGAAAATTGTAATACCTTCTTAGTTATACAACTACAGTTCAAAGGTAACTCAATTCAGTTATATAATAGTTAAATACAGACGGTAAATTTTATAGAAATAGATATTCAACAAGTTTATGTAAAGTTACGATTTCTAACGATTTCTCTAGCTTCGAGCTGGACGTGAAATATGCCACTGTGGGCGACATCGAGCGAGGATAGAGATTTATTTGACTCGTGGTGGCGGGGTGCAAGCGTGCGACTGTAAATGTGACAGATGTGTCTCAACACTAGGTTCCCAAGTTTCCTTTGACTACTTTGCTCTGTGCGGGATACAGCGTGAAGTTAAAAAATAATTAAATTGCTACATGTACTGTAAATAAAACCAAATCAATATAAAAACATGAATCTCTTAAAAATTATCTTACATATGCTAATTTATTTATTCAACTATGAATTCGTATGTAAGTTGTTTTTTGTTCGCTCTAATCTCCTATAATGTATGTCAATTGTGGGCTTATCGATGTCACCTGTGAACGGCTCACCTCTCTCAGAGATTACTGTTACAAATTATGTATACTAATATTTCTGCTCCATTTGTATTTAACCCACTTTTATTTACAATCGATCGACAATTTCTTTCATTATCAAATCTTTTAAATTTAATTTTTAGAGAGAAGAATGAGAGAGATAATTTTTGTTTTTTTTTTTTAAATATTATTCGCATGTTATGGGATACGAGAATTATATGAAAAATATATTGTGGAGTTTTCCTGATGAAAACTAACGTTTTAATAAATTATCTAATACAAATCTCTTATCAACTTGCAGCATAGATTATAAGTAAGCTGTACTGAAGCTCTTTTTTTTTGGTGGAAAGGTGACAAATTAAAATGAAAATGTTTTTAAAATATTTTAAGTGATAGCATCATCCTTTCAAATAAAATACAAAATATAAAATGCATATACAATATCAATTAACATAAAGTATATAATAGAGATATTTTTTTCTGGAATTGCTATAAATGGAAATATTCCATTCCATTTAATAAGATCGTTATATCTCAAGAATAGCGCTATCAACACCTTATATTCGCGCATACCATAAAAATCTCGACGGAAATGTCATAGATCGTAGATAGTTGAACAGCCTTGGCATCATTAGAGACACATTTTTGCTCATTCTAGATATTATATTCTATTTGTTTACTAACATTTTATACAGTGATAAGTTGGCACGTGTCTGTATCAATCTATAAGTTGTTTTGGCCTTAAGGCAGACAAGACTAGCCAGAAATAGCCTACAGTTAACTGTTGACTCCGTTTCTCACTTACTGCCAGATTTCTGGAGGTATTGTGTGTTATGTGGCGGAACTCAACGCTGTGCTTTGCCTCGACTCCATAGTGAAGAAGTGGGAATCGAATACACAACTTGTCGCATTTACAGTCACACCTCTTATTACCCTGTGCCTCGCCTCAAAATAGCCATGACAGGCCTTCAAGAATTAAAATATTTACATATTAATTTATCGAGATGCCTGAGCATGGTAAAATCATATGGAAGAAAAGTAAAATTACATACAATACTACAGTATTGAAAGTTACAACTTGCAATTGAGAATAGAACCCACAGCAATCGCGTTCAAAATAACAGCACCTATCTAATAAATTACTCTTTTTCCCACACGCATAACTATTTTAAAGCGGAAACGCGATTACGCGTAAAGATAGAGAGGTTTATTTTCAAAATGGATGTCTGCCAAGAGCGTCACGGCGGGCGCGACCACTTGTGCAAATATGTATGTACGAGTGTGTATAACTAGCGTGGCCATTATTCAGGCGGCTCAAAGCGGGACACTTGCAGGGTAGCTTTCGGTATTTTTTAAAGATGTTTTTGTTTTTCTTTTAGAATAGCTCTAATTTTTCCCTTTTTTTCCCTCGACTGCTAAGAAAAGGGCTTCGACTGGTAATACTAAAAAATTATTCTCTTTACTTTCATGCAGTCGGGGTTTTTGTTAATATAAGTAAATATTTATTTATTTTTAAATGTACTGCGATAATCGCCGAAAAAGTTTTTTCGACCGACCAAATTTAGATGCTATTCCATAAAAACGGGACGTATGTTGGTCCCGGTGGTATGTTTCAGGATACGGGACAGTCCCGTTGAAAGCGGGACGTCTGGTCACATGTATAACCGGCATTATGACCAGGTGGGCTTGGTTATTGTCGTTGCAAAATACAATTGTGTTAACCGTATTTGTACTGTGAGTCACTATTCCATAGATAAAAATTAAGTGATAGGTAGTAAGAAAAGACAAGTTATAATAGATATTTAGTATTTTTTTTTAATTTAATTAAAATTTTCGTTAGTATAAATAATTTTAGGTCTATTTAAAATAGTAAATTTTTTAAAATTTATATCCCTTACTTTGCTTTAGAAACACAGATATTTTAAATAATACAAGACAATAGTAATGACATGTCTAGTGTCTTTAGAGGTGTGAGATGTGACCGTTAATTTCATTTGAATTTCGAACTGCAATATATATTTGAGGTAATTTGTATGTAAAAAATAACCGTTATAAAGCAAAAAAACTCCTTTCTTACCTGTAAAGTTTCTTGGAAAAGACTTCTCAGTTTTGGCCATGTTTCAAATGAGGTCTGCAAAAAATGAGATATTTTTCAATATAATTTAGCACATAATTATACAAATGTTAATAAATTCTGTAAATATTTGAAAAGAAATATATAAAATAAATAAATAATTAGAAATTTTTTACATATTTAACGGTTTCATTCAAAGAAACTTAACCTTTATTTTTTCTTAATATCATCTTGAATTTATAATCAATGTTTGAAAGTCACATTGTTATAATAAAATAAAAAAAAAATAAAGTTACAGTGTAGGTATCATATTATATCATCTAGTTTCATACTTTTCATACTTTTCTCTGAGATTTCATTATTTTTAATTTATATCGGTTACTTTTGCCTAGTTTACTAAATACGTTATTTTTTATTAGTAGTAGCAACTCTTAAATTTTTCATTATGACATTATATAGCAAGAAGTGGCGCAGAGGCACAAAGTGTGACTGTAAAACTGACTGGTTGAGTAACATAAAAAATGAACGAAATATCTTAAATATACAAAAAATTAAATCAGCTTCACGCTGTATCTCGCACACAGCAGGGTAGGCAGAGGTAACCTAGTGTTAAGACACTTCGTTCGCCCCTTTCTGCTAACTTCTGAAGGCATTGCGTAGTGTTGAGTGACAGAACTCAACGCTGCCCTTTGCCTCGACACCAGAGCGAAGAAATGGAAATATAAACACAAATAAATATTTCACTTCCTCGAGTGGGGATCGAACCCATAACCGTCGTGTTACTCACATCCTTGTGCCGCTGCGACACGACAATATCAGTGTTAAATAGTGTTATTGTTTTATGTTTTCTAAAAAAGTAATTATTATTCTATTGGAATAACACTTAAAAAAAATGCTAAAAACAATAAATATTATTCTAGACATATTATTTTAATGCAAAATATTTTTAAAAAAAATTTATGCGACAGATCTCATCAATTGCAATATAATCTGTACAATTATTTGGCTCACCGCGTTTCGGGCACCGTTATGCTCGAGAGACGAGGCGCCAGTAACGGGCTATCTTTTTCCTTGTATGTATCATAATTATATCGGATGTCAATGATTCAATTTTTTGTTTTATATCAAGTAAATATTTGTTTAGATTTTTTTAAATAATCTGTATAAAATTTAAATACGTAAAATATATACGTACATATTTAGTTCTAGTTTATTAAAATGTATCTTTTCCATATTTTTTTACCTGTTTTTTTTTATTATGTATTGGACTTTTTTTCTCTGTAAATTCCGTACATTATGTTATTTTATATTACCACATTTCATTCCATTTAAATTCTACATTTACTTGCAGAACATCACCAGCATGAAAGGTGAAAGTGAAAACGATCCGCAAGCTCGACATTCACAATTCTATTTTAGGCGCCATCAAGGTTGGACGGCCTAAACGTCTCCAATAATTTTAATCATTGATAACATACATTTTAGTTAAATATTCTTAATTATTGACAAAGTGTTCAATTTTTACACACACATTACACAATTGTGATAGATAATATTTTTCTTATTAAATCAATATGTAATTAATATATTTGACCTCAGCATATAATTAAGTTGAAATTATCATGTGATTTTCTAAATTTATTTTGAAAAATAAAAATATAAAAGAATAATGTCCATAAAGACGCAATTTAGTGGAGTATTGTAAATATAATATACACTATATGTAAATAATGTATCAGGTGGGATTTGAAATCCGAGTCTATTCTATATGTACATTGAGACAAGTTATCATTAATGATTATTTACCATAATTTTTGACTACCCACATATATTAAATTAAGAAAAACTGTGTATTAATTACTACTGTATTTTTTTAACATGTTTTTGGTAATGATAACAAAGAAACTGACATGATTATCTAAAGACCACTAGACATTTAAAAGTTTTACTCTTAAACGTAAATTATCTGTTAACTAACATTAAATCGGTCTGAAACTACTCATGTTTAACATGTAAATCACGTTGCAAGCAGAACAATGTACTGTCCACCGCTATGTGCTAATAGAATACAAAATATATTAGACTTTTGTTGAGTTTTATATTTTCATTTCTGTGCATATTTAGAAGTTGTTAATTGCATGGTCTAGCACTTAGCTGATAAGGAAGATTTAAAATAATAATGTCTTGTATAAAATAATAATTTTATACATGAATTTTGCAATGAAATCAAAATATGTTATAAAGTATGATTGTATTTTAAAATGTATTTAACACTTACTACTTTAATGTCACATTAGCTTATAGATGTGTCTTTAAAATTAATTAAAATAAAAGCAATAAAATAATTGTTGATGTGATAAAGGAATGAATAAAAAAATTGTAATAAAAAATTGTAAAATGTTGATATTAATATTAATTATTTTATTAGAATCTAGTAAATATTTAGTACAGTTATATTGAGCTGAATCACATTGCTGTCGAGTTTACGTAGAAAGATTGTTTAACCAAGTGAGGCATACCCCAAATGCTATAATGTTTTTACACTATAGTGCATGTATGTCTGTTCTTTTGTCACATTGATTTAATTTATGCAGTCGAGTTTTTATGTTCATAATTTACTTGTTAAATTTCTTTATTTTATATTTGTTGATTATTATTTATCTTTTCATTCTTGTTTTCGCTTATAATATTACCAGTATTTTTAGAATTGAAATATGAAACAAAAAAGTGTATTTTGAATTTAAGAGTTTGAAAGGAAGATTATTTTAAAATGAATTGTTTTACAATTAACACAAAATGTATCTTATTGTTATGTAAAGCAATAATTATTTTGAGAGCATTTTTACAGATATCTGTACACTGTATGGACAGTGGCTGCTTTACATCAGTAATTTTGAATGACTATTGTTAAACATAATATGGTAATTCCAATTTAAATGTAATAGGCAAGATCCCCGAGCATATGCATACACTCTTTATCTTGAAAGTAGAGACCCTTCAGAGTCCCCATTGATCTCTGTCAATAATATAAATAGGTGATTTTAACAGTGTATTACGTAACTTCTCATTTTTGAAATAAAATATCTATAACATTACATTTTTCAAACAATATTTTATTATTTTCTTAATTGAAAATTAAATAATCGAATTTTATATGCATTATAAATTTTATTCAACTACTGAAATTTTGAATTAAATATTTATTTCAATCGGTGGTTAATATCGTATAATTGAATATAAAAAAAACACCTCACTCTAAACACTAATAAAAGTAATTTAAATCATTGTATAACTAGAATTCACCCCTCATAATTATTATTACCATGATATTACAGATAATTTCTCCATTTGTGTTTTTGGAGAAAAACTTAAGATTATTTTTAAAATGCTGTTGTAATAAAACAGAACGATTATTTTTTTCATATAAAAAATATTACACATACAGTTTACCCGCAAACCTGCGATATTTCTCAAAAACTTTATACGTAAAAGGAAATTGTTATTGATAATTTTTAAAAATAATAATAATGATCCAAGTGTTTAATTTTACTTATAGTAATTGTGACAAATTCGTGTAAACTAAATGCAAACTGAAATAAAAATGATAGATTATTTTGTATTTCACTACTCACCGTCGTATTATAACACTTAACTTTTAAAAAAATACACTTAACTAATAGGTAGGCCGATCAAAGCTTATAAACTACTCAAGAAATATAAGATACCACTTTTTAATAATAAATACAATTTTAAAATGACTATGCTACGTGAACTCGAGTCTAGAGTTACATACACTCGACACCGGCTAGCGCTGAAACCCGACTGATGCGACATCAAGTGGCGAGCGCTCAAAATACATTTCAATCCAATGGATTACGTTCCGTTTGTAATGAAGATTTCATTCATACGAGGATTAAATATATTTTATTTTTATTGTTAATTTTTAATATTAATCTTTATATTACATTGTTTTTATGAATAGGTATATATATATATATATATATATATATATATATAGAACATAAAAAGATATCTTACCTAAATATTGTTCACGAATAGAAAAAGCTCGCTGTAATTTTTTTTCTACATTAAAATAAATTTCTTTTACAGCATAGAATATTTTTAAATAAGATGAATTTCAAATTGATAATACTGTATATTTTTTTATTTAATAATTAGAGATATATTAGCGAATACATTTTACAAAATTATTAACTTTCCAATATTAAAACAAAATAGTTCACTGCAATTTGTCGATTGGCGCTTTCTTGGCGGCAACGTCCAATGCCGGGGCTATGATTGGTCAATTCTCGACAGGCGTCCATGTTCAATATAAAACGATTGGAATAATAATAAAAATGTTTTTTTTAATGTTAAGTATTTAGAATGTGCATATTAATGACGCGATAATTAAATATATATTTTGCCATATTATTTTATTGACTCTTTAAGTGTTGTTTTTTTGTCTATAAATATCTATGGATAAAAAGTACATAGTTGTCATTGGTCGTTACATCAAATATAAAACTACCCTCAAGTTAAATAAAAATTGGTAGTCCGATAAGAAAAATCTTTTTTTCTAATTCAGTCGGGCTTGGGATACCACTAAGGAAAGTAGCAGTACGTTAACAACTTATAATTTTGAAATTGTTGCTATTATGTATAGAAATTTTATTTATTGTTTATATTGATTGATCATATCTAAATTTTGATACTACACGAATATTTATAGGAATATTTTAAATTTAATGTTAAAACGAAGTGACGAAGATATAGTTCGTTATGGCGTCAGCAAACTTTGTATCTGTGAAAACGCATCTCTCAGACTTTAGAAGTAGCTCTGACAAAGATACAATGAGTGAGGTAAGTCTATTTCTTTACATTTAATATAAAACAATGTTAATTGACTTTATTAAAATAACCTTAAAAATGTATATATTGTATAACGTGGTGTATGTCCGCCATTTTGTTACGATTATAAGCGTGGTTAACGTTAATAAAAATGTCTTGATATCATTAATTATAATAGTGAATTATATTGTTCAAAACAGGCGTCCGAAAGTGGGACCAGCAATTCTTTGACTTCAGCTGAAGACCTACAAAAGTTAGCAGTAATACTTGGATTCAATAGCGCTGAGGATGTATATCAGGAGAGATTCCGCGTGGACAGGCGTCGGTTGGAGGCAATGTTGGCTGGTAAATTATTTAATTTTATAAAGAACAATAGGAAATCAATGTTAAATAACCTTAAATGTTTTTTTATATTATATTTGCAGAAAATTTGGAAGAATCTCAAACAGCCCAAGCGTTTTTTCATAGGGTAAGAAAAATATGGTTATTTCTTATGGATGCTCGGTTATATTTACAGTTTGATATGAATTCCGTATCTACTTTTGTTATACAACAATTTGTATCTATAATGTTTAATAGTTTCTATTTCCACAGGTCATGAACGAGACTAACACTTTGATAAATTGGCCCGCTCGACTTAAAATTGGAGCTCGTTCAAAAAAAGGTACACTTTATAATTTCTTCATATCTTCTTATAATTTCTTCATTCTTCTTTTTTTCATATTTTTTCGTAGCACGTGGTTTGATTAATATGTCGGCTTACAAATATTTTATAGCTTACGAATAAAAAAAATGTTTCTAATAATTATGTTTTGAATAATTATATTATTTTTTGTATTGTTATAAAATAAATTATGATTTATAAATCAGCTTCACGCTGTATCCCGCACACAGCAGGGTAGGCAGAGGGAACCTAGTGTTAAGGCACTCCATTCCCCACTTTCTGCCGAATTTAGGAGGCACTGCGTGTTGAGTGGCAGAACTCAACGCCGCGCTTTGCCTCGACACCAGAGCGAAGAAATGGAAATACAAACGTAAATAAATATTTCACTTCCTCGAGTGGAGATCGAACCCACAATCGTCGCGTCACAGTCACACCCTTGTGCCGCTGCGCCATGACGGCCTCAATTATAATATTAATATAATAAAAATAATTTATTTTATTTTATCTAATTAGAAAAAATAATATTTTTTTTACAATGACCGTCTCTTGAAACGCACCGGATTTTTTAAAAATTAACGTATATCTATCTGTATTATATAGTAAATTTTGGCGGGATGGCGCCAAATAGACAACGCGCGGCGCCTGTCTGGCGCGATATTATTTTACTTAAAATTTTTGTTACATTGTAATTGCGTACGTTGGCGACAACAACAGTTTTAATATTATTTTAAATGCATTTAGAATGATTGTAAATAATAACGATGAAGTTTATAAAGTTATTACAAAAATGCGTTATAATAATTATAAGGAATTATTAGGTAATTATTTTAGGTTAGAATTATAATAATAAATTTTTGAAACTGCAAAAAGTGAAAATATAGCTTTGTATCAAGATTATTGTTTTTGCTTAAAAATATGATTGTATTGTTCAGATCCTCATGTACGTATTGCTGGTCGACCGGATGATGTGAAGGTGGCGCGAGAAAAGATTATGCAGTTGCTAGACACAAGGGTATGTGTACTGTATATAATAATTGTATTTTCACTTCAAACATTATCATTATGAGGTTAAAACATATTTTGTAGATAAACTATTGTTAAATTTAAACTAGCATTGATAACTAACGAACTGTTATATGCTGTAAAAGATTTTTTTTCAAAATTATTTTTAAATCTTTCACTTAGCAAGGCAAAGGGGACCTGGGAACCTAGCGTTAAGAAACTCCATTTCCATTATACATACACTACATATACACTTCGAATTCTGAAGGTATTGTGTGTTGAGTGGTGGAATACAACGCCGCGCTTCGTCTCGTTACCAAAGCGAGGAAAGCGAAATATTATTAACGAGTAGGAATCGAACCTACGACCTGTCCCGTTTAACGACGAACGGAATTACTTGTATAGTATTATTGATCTTGAATATATTAATACTTATTGTGGGTGTTATTTTGCAGAGCAACCGAGTCACCATGAAGATTGATGTCAGTTATACAGACCACTCGCATATCATTGGAAAAGTGAGTTATATATTTTATTCTATAATATAAAAACCAGTTTCACGCTGTCACCCGCAGGCGCAGGGTAGACAGAAGGAACCTAATGATAAGTCACTCGGTTCCCCACTTTCCGCCGAAAAAAAAAATCTAAATATTAAAACAATCAAAAAAAACGTTGCTTAAACATTTTTTAAATGTTACTTCACACTGAGAATAGAATATGTTAATATTACGACGATTAATCTATTCATATCTTCGCTTTGGTAATAAGACAACGAGCGACGTTAAGTTGTGCCACTCGGCACGCAATGCTTCGAAAATTCGAAAAAGCGGGTAAAGGAGTGTGTCAAGGTCATGTCACCTTCTGTGTGCTCTGCTGCTCAAAAAAAGATTGAGGTTAATTCGATTCTTTATTCTGTTAATACAACTTGCATACAACAGTTACTTACCGTCACGCGTTTTCTTCTGTACGTTTTTATACAATTGTCAATATATTCAATAGGCGTAGTATTTTGACCTCCGAACTGTAACGTATGTGGAATATTAAACGATACCTTGTTATTTTTTATGGTGAATTCCTTCTATAATTTGCGTGTGTGATAATTTTGTATGCGGGTGCGCAGTATCAATAAAAAAAATTGTGATGTTAATTGTCAATGCGGCCATATTTCATTATTTTTCATTGTTGCTAAGCGAAGGTGGTATAAAACATAAAAGAATAGCTCGCGATTTGTAATTTACTAGCTATAGTTATAAATTTAAGCTTCACGCTGTATCCCGCGCATAACAGGGTACCTGGGCACCTAGTGTTAAGACAGTTTTTGCTGAATTCCAGAGGCATTGTGTGTTGAGTGGCGGAACTCAAAACTGAGCAGCTCGTTTAATTTTTTTAAAGCATCTTGACGTTGATCTCGAAGTTGTTACGTTTTGCTTAAATTTGAAATAGCAAAATTTTTACCTATTTTGTTTATATTTTGTTATAGAAATATAAGGTGCGAATATTTTTTATATAAACATTTTATGCTTTAATTTCAAATGAAACAATGGCTGCATTGCCACATTATTGAAAGCGATTCTTATTAAATTAAAAAAGATAATTCCCTCGTCTTTTAAGTTTTTTGTTTTAAAAATAATAACTCATAGAAATATTTATTTTATACTTATAAAATGACACAGCTACTTAACACCTATTTATTTTATTATATCACTTTCACGTTATATCCCGCACATAGCAGGGTAGTAGGCAAAGGGAACCTGGAAACTAAGTGTGGAGACATTTTGTTCTCATTAAGACACCTCCGTTCTCCACTATGAACGAAAAAATGAAAATATTAAATAAATCATTCCTCCAACCAGGAATCGAACCTACAACCGTCAAGTTTACAGTGTCACGCTTGTGGATCTGCGACACGACGTCTTGTTACATAATTATTACAATTATTACATAATTTCCCTAGTTGTCGTCTACATCTTCGTTTTCATGAGCTTTAGAAAGTTATTTGAAAGAGTGAAAATGCTAAACTTTAGCTTTCTATGCAGCGTAGATTCTTCGGCTACGCTGTTGTCTATCAGTGACTGCGATAGTAACGCATGAGTTTTATATGTAAAGACGGCAAGATTTTAAAATTTTCAAATTTCTAAGAAAATTCAATTTCAATAGTTTTTGAAATAAGTCAATCTATAATTCTATAATATATACATATAAAATAATTCTAGGGTGGTCTAACAATCAAACGTGTGATGGAAGAAACCGGCTGCCATATCCACTTCCCGGATTCTAACAGGACTAGCAATCAAGAGAAGAGCAACCAGGTGTCCATCGCTGGTGACATGGAGCGCGTGGAGCGGGCTAGGGCTAGAGTGCGGGTTCGTTTTTGTTATATTGTTTTTATAGATACATATAATGTTATTGATATTTATAATAATATTAAAAATGAAATTGTTTTTTGTATAATAATATAAAAAAAATAAGAGAATTGAAAAGAAATATAAATTTTAATTAATAAAAAAAATACAATTTTTTTATTGTAATAGTTATCGTTATTTTGACATGTATGTGGCAGTGGACATATTGTACATTAGAACGAGATGATAAAATACACTGTACACCACGTCGTATGTTACATGTAAACACTCCAATATATAGAATCGAACCCGTGATCATCAACAACAATCATACAAATACAAATAATACAAATACAAAATTTTTAATGCTTTGAAAAAAAGTGAGATATTCAGTTTTTATCCAATTAAAAATAATCATAGCAATTTTTTATCCATCCAGTCTTTGACACCGCTCATGTTTTGCTTCGAGTTGCCTATAGTGGCGTCGTCCCAGCCACTACCGGACATCAGCTCTCCTTACATCCAGCAGATACAGGAGCAATTTAATGTTCAGGTACATATTCAAACACTTGTTTCATTACCAAGAAGTGCTATCAAAGAATTTTATAGAGTAATAAAGAGAACCTAGAATAATAGTATATAGCTATACTTACATTTATGTTCAGATTTACGCTTTAGCCCGCATGAGACAGATAAGGCAGAAGAAGCCTACTCAACACCGGAACAAAGAAATTAAAATATTTCATTTCCTCGTGTGGAAACCAAACCCAGAACCTGTCGCCCTCACAGTCAGACGCTTGTGCCCGTGCGCCACGAATAGCCTCATATTCATTTATTATATTATAGGTTTTTTTTATTTGTGAATTCATTAATAAAATTGGAATAGATGTTCCTGAATATCTTATGTCACTGAGCTGGTATAACGTCAATCTTTATCTAACAAGGCCAGATATTACAATATATGAAGTTCTAATACGTAAAATTTTAATAAGTCTACCAATATGTTTTCGATCGAGCCTACAGTTCTAAACTAGCAAAAAATCTACTTGGGAAAAGCTAGTTGCTGTTGCTATTTTGTATTTATATTCTCTTTTTATACGGTTAAGAGTGAATTTTAGTGTAATGACTGGCTAATAATCTAATTATATTAAGAAATTTAATATAAATATTTTTTATGTCGGCTTCACATTGTATCCTGCATATAGTTGAGTAGGCAGACAGAACATAGTGTTCAAACACTGCATTCCCTACTTTCCGCCGAATTTTCGCAGCGCAACTTAATGCCGCGTTATGCCTTGTTACCATAGCGAAAAAAATGTTCATAAATAATAATTCCATTTCCTGTAGTGGGAATTCAATCCACTACTGTCGCGTTTTCTGTCACACAGTTGCAATATGCATCGTCGTATGAGCTAAATTGTATTATGTTAATATGTAAGTAAAAACTTTTCTTTATTTTTAGGCATTTTTACACAAAAGAATGTTAAAATAAAAGTTTAAATATAGACATTTAAAAATACATTTAACCATTCACATATATATATACTCGTATGTATATAAAAATATAATTGAAGCTAACATATTAATTAATTTAAATCGTATATAATATGTAAATATTTCCAACATTTCCTAGGTAATGCTCAGAAGCCGCCCCAAGCTTCACGCTAATCTCTTAGTAGTGAAAGGGGTCCAGTGGGAAGTTCACGCCACCATGGAGGCCACCACATTACTCATGAACTACATGTGCGGACCTGTTGCTGTGAGTACTAAACATGACTTTTATAGGTTTATTTCTAATAACGTGTTTGGTACATGCGAACTTTTTGCCTATTCTGTTTTACACTTTCCACCGAATATTTCGAGTGACTGATTTTTGCGTGTTGAGAGGTGGAAAACAACGCCGGGCTTATGCCTTGTTGCCATAAGCCCGGCGTTTGATCCCATTTGAGCGAAGAAATATTAATAAATAATAATTCATTCCTTCGAGTGGGATTCGAACACATAACCGTCATGTTAGTCACACCCTAGTGCCGCTGAGCCTCTACGAACGCCTCTAGTTTAGAATTTAATAGTGAAAATATTACGTAAGTCGGATTATTGAAAATTTTTGGTTCAAATAAATATAATTATAGAAATATTAATTTCAATTTTATTTCATTAGTACTGTTGTTTTTAAATAAAATAAATATTAATGCTGACTTTAAAACTATCTATATTTAAATTTCTTACCAGCTACTGCCAGACATAAAATCAATCCATTATTGTACACTAAATATCTCTAGAATTAGGTCCGAACTCAACACTGTGTTTTGGTGTGTTATCAGAGCGAGATAATAAAAATAATTAATTATACCAAGTGGGAATAGAACTCACAAGTATCGAGATAAAAATAATTAACGAGATTATAAGTAATCATCAATTAATTAAAAAAATCTCTTACAGAGCCAAACTCAAGTACAAATGACCATGGAAATATCGCCAATGCACCACCCGCTCGTGGTCGGGAGAAATGCTGAACAACTTAAAGTTGTGATGAAGGGGACAAGAACTCAGATAATGTTCCCTGACGCGGAAGACCCGAACATACCGATGCTGAGGAAGAGCTGCGTCACCATCACCGGACAGATAAAAGATGTCTACGCGGCCAGGCAGCAGTTGGTTGTAAGTTCCTTTTCTCTTATTAGTCCTTTTCAATGAGGTATTTAATACACGGAAGTGAAGTTTTTACTATTTTAAATACAATCTTAATATATTTGTGAATTGACAGCAAAATTTATTATAATTGTTTTTAATTTAATTTATTTATTTGTTTGTTATATAAATATACCTGTGAACTACTACTAACAGCTATGAGCTGTATAAATACTATTTAATCAATTCTGATTTTATAATATATTTATAATGGAATTTTCTTTAAATGTATAGTCAATATTTAAAACAAGATCATGCTTATAAAATATTTATATTATATATATATATATTTAAAATCAATCGAACTTGTTAGTAGCTACGTTTACTGAACTACTAGGCACTATTCTGTACAGCAAATACAAACTAACTACTAAAGTATATAAACAAACACTCAAGGCCGCACCACTTGTACCTTAACCTCGAGACGTCGACCTGATGGATGATATGGGAAAATTCATAAATTAATTGATTCGCGTCCACGCCCGAATTTGCACACGTTGGCACACATGTGCTTGCTGGTCGCCGCTTGCATACCTATTTATATACTCGTGTGGCCTCTAGGTCAATTTTATTGGTTTTGGATGGGATTAAAGTGGTCTAAGTTTAATTTTTTTGAAATATTATTAATATTTCCGCAAATCACCATGATTCCAAAATTAGGTGGAAAGTGAGGAACGGAGTGTCTTAACACTAGGCTCCATATACCTTGCTATATGCGGAATACAGTGTGACGCCGTAAAAACCTCCTGGTTATAATTTGTAACTGTAACGTGTACTGTTATTGACCAATGTAGTTTAATTAAAAAAAAAACATTGGATTCAAAACATTAATGTACAATTAAAACAAATTTTATAAGATGTACAAATTGTAATTCGAAATGAAAAATAAATTACATAAATATTTTTTTTTTATGGGAGAGGACAAGGCAAACGAGCGTTTGGGTCACCTGATGGTAAGTGACCACCGCCTTGCTTAACTATTAATAATCCATTAATTATATTCCAAAAATCTTTAGAGCGGTATGCTAGATTTTTTTTTATTATAATTTTTTTACGAGAGAATTGCATCGATAGGAACATTTAACTACGATCTTGTTATTTTCTATAACAATACTTTTATTAGTAATGGCTGGCTAATTAAAATAATATAAATTTTATGGGTTTACGGTTAGGCCATTTTTATACAAATAATGGTTACTTATTAGGCCTATATTCCTATAGGTGATGTCACTATTTATTACAAATGTATGAATGTAGTTAATATGTAAACATGTAGCTATTCATTGTGCTTATTCCAAACTATTATTATTAATTGACTTTAAATTTTTAATTATTGATAGTTTTCTTTTAGAAAATCCAATTATAATATGTAAAAGTTGGTCGTGGGATCGATTCCCACTTCAGGAATAGTTTTCATTCAACACGCGACCGTTTCGAAAATCAGACAGAAAATGAGAAATGTACCACTAACATTTGATACTAGGTTCTCTTTGCCTAACCTACATGATAAGAAGTTATTTTTATATTATATTAAAGTTTACATATTTCACTATAATGAGATAAAATCATATACTGAACCCACTACCCTGTATTCCAGGGCAGCCTCCCACTGGTAGTAATATTCGACGTGGCTGACGAGCAGTGCCGCGTCGAAGCGGACGCCGTGTCACGCCTAATGGACAAACACCGCGTCTATATAAGCGTGCGCCGCAAGCCCAAGCAGGGGATCACCTCTGTGGTGATAAAGGGAATTGAACGGTGTGCTGGTATGTGTTGGGTGTTCAAGTTTGAGTTGATGGGTTTTTTAATAATTTTTATGAGATTGTATTTATTTGTGTTATATTCGTAATAGTTCTCTATATAGAGACGTACAGTAACGCATCATATTATGTTTGTTATAAATAAAATTAAATATTTTTTTCAGAGTGCTTATGAAGAATATTGCATATACTTATATAATACGGTACCTACAACAGATTTTCTAGCGGTCTCAATTAAAATCTGCGGCATTTTCATAAGCTGTTCATAATATTTTTAATTAATTTAATTTTTAATTGTTTCCTCCTCCTCCTCCATCCTCCCTTAATATAGAACTCTTCATGAAATGTATATAAATATGAACTGACCGGAATTTGACCCTGCAGCTCATGGAAACCCTTCAAGCGCTTTGACTAAAGCTAATATCAATGTAATTGGCTAAGATATAAGAGCTTAAAATGTGTATAAAAATATTCTACTTCGTTGAATTTTAAAGAAATTACTATGTAACACACAGGCGACATTTATGAAGCCCGACGCGAGCTACTCGACAACAAGGAACCATCAATCACAGCAGAAGTTCCAGAATCCTACAACATCCCATCCCTCAGCACTGTGATGCCCAACTTCAGCCCGTTTAGTCCATTCAGTCCGCACGCGCCCTACATGCCCTACAACCCGGCGCTGTCGCCCGCCTCGCCCTACCCTAGCTGGATGCTGGCCTCGCCGCCGCCTCGCCCGACGCAGTTCCACTTCCCATCTATGGCGCCTGCTCCTGTTTATAAGAATCAGGGGCCGTGGAATCGTTAGTATATTGTGTTTTTGTAAGTTTTGAAGTTTCCATTCGGAATAACTTCGGAGTAGCTGTCAAATCATAAATTAAAGTATTGTCAAGTTGTCTCTGTTAGTCGAGGCCAATAGTGAGGCAGGAGCACGAGGATGTGACTATAAACGCGACAGGTAACAACACGATGCTTCCAAAGTTCAGCGGAGAGTGGAGAACAAAGTGTCTTAACGCTACTCTTCTACTTGCGGGGGATACTGCGTTATTCCAAATAATTGTGACTTTTATACTAACAATTTTCCATTGTACTTCGTTTCAGCTCTCTCCGGTGTGCAAAACGCAGGAGGAATGCCGTGTCTGCAGGTGCTTCCTGAGCATAGACATGTAAGAAATATATACGTATATATATATATGTGTAGACGGTGCCAAATAATGGTATACCTCTGTCGGGGAAGATAATTAAGCCATCGGTTTGGTCTGGGTGGTCATGAGAGGTCTTGAAAATAGTCCGTAAATAATATATTTAAAATATTACCTTGATAGGTTAACTTCATTTGCCTACATTTTATACAATCTTTACGACGTCTGACAAGAGTAAAGGCCCACGTAGAGGATCTGGCAATAATAAATATACATTTTTTACTTTATTCTTAAGAACATATTTAAAAACGAGCGTTTTTACTTTAACATATCTGGACATATACCTTAAGTTGGCGCTATATCTATGGTGCTATATATATATAAGGACTACATATTAGACTATCCTCCAAAATTGCAGCTTTGCTAAAATGACGTACGTATGGGGGCCCTGGGATCTCAGTCTATATCGCTGGGATGGACTCGAGTTTTTTAATATAATAAATGTCATATTAATGTTCTCTAGATAACACCACTACTGAATTCAAGCTCTCAAGGAAGTAGTGGCTACCAGAGCAACTTTACAGGAAGCTCAGTTTCTCTGGATACACAGAATATATCAGGTAAATTATTGTTTAAAAATTTTATAATAATATCATTAAATATACTAAGTTCGGACACGAATAAAGTGGCCTCTCTTACTATCTCGGTAAAAGAGGTTTTGTTGGTTAAGTGAGTGATTTAAGCAGATTATAGTATTTTTGAAAACACTTCTAGGAATTACTACTAGATGTCGTTACTCTGACATCTCGTGGAGACGAATATATAGATGTTATTTATCCTCACGCACCGCCCAATTTGGCAAACAACATATGTTGACTGGCGGATCTTATCGCCCCATTTCTTCGGTTATGATATTAATAATGTTTATTTTTATTTTTAGCGGCTGACGCCAGCAATGTGGTGTCACCATCAGTATCGCCCATAAGCAAGACCCACAGCCCCACGGCATGCTCTGAAAACGATCGTTCGCAACATGGAACGGGTTCGTATATTTTTGGTTTATTATTTTAGTTTTATATAATGTAAAAATTGAATCTAAATAATATATACATTAATTAAACAAGCGCTAAACAAAGGCAACATAATTATCTCTACATCAACTACGCCATTTTATAGTTTTTCACTTAACTAAATGAACCAGCGGCCGTGAGGCCAGTCATGGCACAGGGGCACAAAGTATACTGCAAAGTTGACTGGTTGTGGGTTCGATCCTCTGGTATCGAGGCAAAGCGTGGTGTTAAGTTCCGCCACTCAACATGCATTGCCTCCAGAATTCGGCGGAAAGTGGAGAATGGAGTGGAGAACGGAATCTTAACACTAGTTTCTTCTGCCTGCCGCTGTGTGCGGTATTCAGTGTGAATCTGTTTTTTTTTTAACAGAACTAGCGGCCTTAATATCAGAGCTGCCTATATCTGATCGTCGTGCTGTCGGCTGTGAGAAGAAAACTTTAGAAACATTAAACAGGATGTCGCCGTCGCCGCTGTCTGATTATAGAAAACTGCAATCTGAAGCTAATAAGGTCGTATCTTATGTATAGAGGCATAGTGTATGACTGTAAATGACCACCTGATAGGTTGTGGGTTTGATATCCGCTCTAGGATATGACATATTACAATTCATTCATTTCTTCATTCTTCATTTCTCTGAGAGTGGCAAAGCCGCGTCGAGTTTCACACCTCAAAACGCAATAAAATATATAAAAAGTGTATAAAATGTCATTTAATACCTAAAGGTAACATTTAGAATATAATTCGTGATGATCTTCGAATTATTATTATTATTATTACCAAAAACTACGACGTAAATAGTTACGTCATCAACATGATATAGATCCTCTGAAAACCATTTTTTTTTAATTATAAATAGAAAAAAAAAAACAATATTTACTAATAAACTATATATTTGCAGGCAATGCGTGAAAACGTGTCGTCTGGATACAGAGTACCTACAACACGCTGGTCCGGGTACTTCTTCAGCCACACTTCACCTAATCCCTTGAAATTGAATGAAAATGAGGAAATGACTACGGTAAGCTTCACGCTGTATCCCGTATATATAGTAGCGCTGGCAGTGGGACTTGTTAAGTCACTTCGTTTTTTCTTCGCCCAATTTTGTAGATGTAGTGTGTTAAATGGTGGAACTTACGCTGCGTTTCATCTACTAGCACATGCAAATGAAAATAATATTATTTTAGAATAATTCCTTAGACTCTACAACCATCGCGCTTACAGCCAGACGCGTCCCACTGCGTCACGATAACCTTTAAATAATAATTTACTAAAATTGTGTTATAAAATAGTAACTTTAATTTAAGAGACATTCTTTTATTTCTACAGTTTTGACTTATTAGAAGTTCTTTCTATCAATTAATTATAATCATTGCAACTGGAATATTATTAATATTTATTTCCCTTTATATAATTTTCCTTTATAATCGCAAGCATTACAAAAACATTAAATTGTATTGTCATGATTTTTAATTACTTTGGTGTGAATATAAGACATTTTTTAATTGATTCTATTTTAATTACTTATAACGAATTTATAATTGTTATACTTTTTTAAAAATAGATATTAGATATATAGATAAAATATAAATTGTTTTATTTATACTTTTAGCCTGAAAAAGATTGGACCAGATCCGACCTGGTGCGTCCCAATATAGTGGAGCCGACGCCCTCACCGACTAGCAAGCCTTGTCGTTACCAACAACTGTACGACTTGTTACGAGACATTGGCTTACATAAATATATAGGTGAGGATGATATATTTAAAATATATATCATTAACAGCAAAAATTTAGATATTTTTTTTCATTTAAAGTTATTTTTATGTGACCTCGCATTATTAGAAAAATTCCACGTTGGTTTTCCATAAGCAAGTTTCTGCTTACTTATAATAATTTTAAACATTCGTAAAAATTCTCGGGTCACATACCCATTGCCTCTTAACATTATTATTAGCGGCTTCTCTTTCTTTTGTCCAGACTAGCAGTCTAAATAATATCGTTTTTAAAGAAATCCATTGGAAATTCATTATTATCAGTTTCATAAGTATTGTTTAAATCCAGATTTGTTTAAAACACACGAGTTGGACATGTCGACGTTTGCGTCGTTGAACGAGGCTGATCTCAATGAAATTGGAGTGACCGCTTTTGGAGCTCGCAGGAAGATGTTGCTGATCATCGCAGGTACTATATGGCATATACGCTTTATCCCCCGTAGCAGGGTACACAGGGAACCCGGTATTGGGGCATTGTAGTAGCTATATAGCTACTACATATTTTTTATTTTATTATTTCTCTTTTGGTAAAAATTGCTAATAGAAAACGGAACAGCATATTTTTGAAGAAAACGAAAATAAAAATATGCAAACATACGCAACGTTAAATATGCATATAAGAATTTCGATATAACGCCTAATTTGTATGTACCTACTTGCAGTTAATATCAAGGTATTATATTGTATGCAGATATCACACGATGCAAACCTTGATGCATTCTAATATGAACTGAATACGAACTGCATTTTTATGCAAAATTTAAATATATATATATATATATATATTGCATTACTTCCTTAGACCTTCATAATTTTACTGAAAGGAAAAAATAAATTAGTCATCTAAATAATTACAAACAGAAAAAAAATTATGAACAAAATTAGGAGACCACCTATTTTTTTTATTATCTAGTTTTTATGTTTTCTATACCATTAAATAAAAAATAAGTATATTTTTTAAAAACATCAATGTATTGCCATTTTATACGTTTCTTATTGCTTGTACAATTAGAAAAATACAATAAAACAATATATTGTTGAGATTCTACGAAAAATGTAATATGTAAAAGTCTTAGGCATTTTTGATTAAAGAAAACAAATTTATTTTACATGTAACGTGTAAACTTAAGATTTTATTATTTATTATATCTATTGAATAATTAATTTGCAGAGCTACAAAAACAAGCGAACTCCGACTTCAAAAGTACAGGAACTCCGAACGCAAGGAAGATCATCAATTCACCCCTAAAGTTCAATAATGCGCTGGCGCAAGACAAATGGTAGACTTACGCTATGAAGCCACTAAAATAACGAAATATTCTTAAATTACTGCTCTTATAACTTTTTTTTTATATCAATATACGTAAGTTAACAAAATTTATCAATCATCAACTATAAGTATATACGTAATCATATTTACATATTAAACGAATAAATATACGACATTGAGATTAACATCATAAATATTTTTGGACAATACAACAAAATGCAATCAAAAATCTAAAAGCTTTTAAAGAAAGGTAAGTTTTATAAAAATATTAAGTCATAGTAATAGTATACCAATGACATTTACTATCAAAACTGTTTATGCCACGACAGCGCTATAATATATTTTCGGTACACAAGCAGTTTTGATACTCGATGGCATTTATGCTCAATATGAAGACTGATTGACTATAAAGTCATTTGCATCTAAGTTTGAGATATATAGTTTATTTTAGGTATGAAATTAAAAATAGATTAAGAAAATAATTCCTGATATTGTCTCACGGTTATTTAACTAGAATCACATCAGTGAAAACAACAAAAATGAATAAATAAATGTTAAAAATAAACTACAATCAATGTTTTGAACATTGTGTATTACAACTACTGTTGGCAACTATTTGCGCGATGCATTTCGACTGAAAAACCATCAAGACTGATAGAACTATCGAAAATAAAGACTCGTTTATCTATGTATCGTCGTGTTTAAAGACAGGATAGAGCTTGAAAGCTCGTTGATTTTATCAGATTGTATTGTAGTTGAAGATTTTTATATTATACAATGTTTTATGAAAGCTCGAAGCGTACGACAAATTGATCTCTAATAAACTAGATTGTTGAAGTAAACGGCAGGTGCCATGTTTTAGTTTGTTAGTATTAAAGGTTGTCGAGGGCATGTTTTTATTTTTTGATTTTAACCCATTTTATATGCATTTCTTTATATAGTTATCCGGACTAATTTATTATATACCTACCCATTTATACTCGTACTCTTTTAACATTTGATTCTATTATGTATTGCTGGAAAGGATCCATTATTTTTTTATAATTACGTTAATTTGTAATTGCGTACCCATGTGCTGCCAACTGATTTTGTTCTTTTATCATATTTTAAATAATATGCGTTCAAAAGATAAATCGTTAATGGGTGATTGAGAAAAAATTTTATCAGCACATCGGTATCGTTTAAATGTTGTTTGGACCACTGGTAATTGACTTGATTTTAAATAGGACTTTGTGTGTTTTCAACTGTCACAGTCCCGCGACGCTCTCGGACGTCACAGGGCTGAAACATTTTAATCGATTAACATTTTATATTTAATCATTTCATTGTATTCGTAATTGTCGATGGGCGAAATTTTTTCTATTTAGTATTTTTAAGTGCATATTGATTTTAACCATATTAATATGCTAATTTATTGTGAATGCAGTGTTTTTTTTTTTAATTTTTGTTTTTTTAGACGGCTGGTAATGTATTGGTACATAATGATTGAGATCAATTTTTTTGCTATAAAACTTTAAATTACCATGGCGTTATGTATCAATTCATATACTTTTTCTGTATTTTTTTTTTATAACATAAACGTCTCATAATTGTTTTAATCATGAACATGTGATTATGATCGATCCTTTTAAGCTATGATTATGAAATGTTTAGTTTTTTACCTTCCAAGTTATCATCTAATACTTTTTGTTACTTAATTTTTATATAAGTGTAGGGAAAATTATGAGTTAAGTTCTTGCATTATCCACGTTGAGATTTTACTATTTGTTATAAGTTTAAAGATTTTTTTAGATTAGTTTTTGCACGATTGTTTTTTAGTTTTTGCCTGTCAAAGTAAATTTTTGTAAAATGTATAAGTGTTTTTTTTATCATCCCTTCACATTTTGGTCATTCAACAATCATTTTCAAGTTTATGGGGCGTTTTTTCTAGGTTCATAATTTTATCATCTAAATAATTATAAACGGAAAAAAAATGAGGATACTACCTTTTAGATTTTCTTGGCCGTTATCTTTAAAAAAGGGTGCCAAGGTTTTAGAGCTCCATCTTTTGCATTCTTAATACTTTAAAAGGGAAAATGGGAAATAGAAAATTTATAAATGTTGTTAGTACCAAAAAAACTATCAATTGTTTTTGGGCGTTATAAAATTTTTCTGGTCATTTTCGAATAAAACGATACCAGAGCAATCCATAGAAGATTTTTCAGTAAATTTTCGCTACAAAATTGTTATTTTTTATTTGATTCATAATTTCTACGCTGCTTCGAAGTTGACGGACTATTAAATAATCGTAAGAATATGATGGTAATGAACCATTAGGCTTAGTTTTTTTATTCATGATTTTTTTTATCGTTTTCTTAAAATTCCTGTTATTATTTCCGAAGGCAGGGCACCGTATAATGTTAATCAATAATAATTATTACCTTATAATATTAATAAATCATAATTCATCCGAACCCACAACCTTCGCATTACAGTCGCAACCCTGTGCCCTCGGCCACGACGGCCCATAATGTAAGAAATTGCATTTTTTTAGTTGTAATTTTAATTATAATGGCAGCATAGAATATAAATTGATATGGCAATATATATATTTTGAAGCTGTCATTGTCAAATGACATACGATAGAGATTTAAATTTGACGGCAAGTTTTGCGAAAACATCACCAGTTTTTAATTTATATTGCGTCATATATTTGGAATATTCAACTTTACTTTACAAAAAATGGGGAATGCAAGTGCGAAAGCTGCAGATGTAAAAGTAGAAGCCCCAGTACCGTCTAATGCTGAAAAGCCCAAACTAAAACCCTGCTGTGCCTGTCCGGAAACTAAAAAAGCCCGAGATGCATGGTAAGGTTATTTTTGTAATTTCAACGAATTCCTTAGTTATATCAACTTCACGCTGTATCCCACACACAGCAGGGTAGTCAGAGGGAACGTAGTATTAAGACACTCAGTTCCCCACTTTTAATTAGTTATATAATTAAATCATACTACACATGTATTGCTATGCTTATACTACCACCCTTTGTCATTCTTAGTATTTTATAAAAGACAAATATTTATTTAAAAAAATTCAAAGGCCTTATGTAAAAACCAACTTTGAATATATTTACCTGTATAATGGATCTTCATATTTATGTAATTTTTTTTCTTTACACTCTTACAGCATTATTGAAAATGGAGAAGAACACTGTGGACCATTGATTGAAGAACACAAGGCTTGTATGAGAAAGATGGGATTCAACATTTAGACGGTGCAGATAACTTTAAAAAATAGAGAAAGTTAATTATATTATTAATTATCATCATTAGATTTAATGAAATAAATTGTAATTAGTAGTGTTAGTTTTGCCATGGAAAAATTATTATCATAATTATCACTGAAATCATTCACATGTTATCCAATGACTATGTTTTGTATAAAAGAAAACTTAGATGTTTAATAAATTATTAGGTTCCCAATTTAGTGACATCATCGCTGAGTTAACTTCTTAAACTTATAAGTATTTACTAGAAATTTAACCATCTATTTTCCACATAATATTAATTAATCAATAAATAAATAAAATTAATTTTTAGTTATTTGTAGGTTAGTGCGTCATTTCACTTTCATTCGTTGCACATTGATCATTCATTATTTATTTATTAGGCATAATGCCAAAGATGTTTCATCTTCCACATACATAAGTATTGTTTTTAATTAAATTGTAGTGGAAATTTTTCATTATAATTTATATCAAAAATATGGTATTTTTATTCTTAATATCTGTGTTTATATAATATGTGTAGCAATTATAGATAATTAATAATAATAATGATTATCAAACTTTATTTTTCTGTGCTGACAACAAAGATTGGCTGAAAAACTTGTAAAGATTATGTAAAATATTAATTTACACATAATGGAATTATAAATAAAACTGTAATTTCTCTTGTTAATTTTGTATCATTTTTTGTTGTAAACCTAATTTTATGTTAAAAAAACTAAACACTTGCACACACAGATTTAATAGAGAAAATCTATTGTCAAGTCCATTTCTCACGGTTTGTCCAATTTTTCTAGATATTAGTTGTCATATGGTAGATATAAATGCACATATATTTTTGTGAACACCGCCAGAATATTAAAATATTTAATCCATTGGCTGGGTTGATCAGTACATATCTTAAGTATAATTGTGTATAATATTATGTGACATTTGAGAATCATAATTAATTTATCAAATAATTGTATACTATACAAGAAGCTATAAGTAAAAAAGTAATAAAATTGAAGACAAAAAACTTTTTTTATAACCAAGCTTTTAGTATTAGCTAATAACATGATCTAAAAAGCTAAGAATAAATTAAATTTACACCTTAATTAATAAATATTCCTGCTTTTATCACAACCCCAATCTTGTAAATAATAAAAGTGTGTTACATTTTGATAGCGAGAGGAAATGAAGGTATTGAATATATTAATTAATAGGTTTAACCATTAATAGGTCAGTTCTAATTCATAATAATATCGCATTGTCATCTGATTTATACATGCATGCAAAATTTGAGCTCAATCGGAAACTGGGAAGTGGATCAAATTTAATTGGCAACATTTTAATTTAACCCACAATCTCACTTAGTGATGGCACTTTTTTATATGAATATATTCAGATTTATCCATAAGACAGACCGTTATAAAGGAACACGGAATACACCAAGAATTCTGCGGAAAATGTGCTACGGGAGTTTCTTAATACCAGGTTCACAGACAGAGGGACTGCCTACTCTGCTGTGCTGTGTGGATACACGTAAACGGTGCAAACGTTTACATTTTTCGGGGCAATTGTTTTTAGTAAAATTTCTGGGGTGGGCACGGTCTACACTCGGCCTTCCCTCTTCCTACGCCCATGGGCTATAACAGGAATGCTTTAGCAGATGATGGTAGCTTATGGTAAGAGTTTATCAGTCTATGCTGACTGTTTCGGGAACCCGATATGATTACTATTATTACCTATTTATAACATTATTTTTGCAAAAAAGAATCTTATGATGTTATTTATATATTTAATCTAATTGTTTTTTTCAACTTCACCGCTTTTCACGCATGCAGCAGCGTAGCGAGAGGGAGCCTGCTTTAGTGTCAAGACACTCCGCTCTCCATCAAATTCTGAAAAATATTTATACTTTAAAGTATATTTATTTATAACAATAAAAATATGTTAATTCGCTCACATAATTATCAGCAATCGCCTAGTAATGTGAATTATCGTAGATCTTATGTAAATACATGTGTGTGTCAAGTGTATTTATATTTTTATCAGTCTTACTCGTTAACTACTCTCGTGTCTTTATTATTTTACGCACGGTGTGGCTCCGAGTTTACATTACATCTCGAACTGGAAGTACGCACTCTGGTTAACTGAAATTATTTATTAATATTTTGTGTTTAAAGTAATGTTGTCGTAAATTAATATTTTATAAGTATACAAAATTAACATAATGAGGGTTAAAAGAAATTCCACTAAAAATAGTGATAACGAATCAACAGCTAGTTCGGTTAAATCTGTCGAAAGTTATGGGTAAGTTAAGTTATTCTTTGCTAATATTTTAATTGATTTGTGCTGTTTAATTTTATAAATACATCTTTGATATATAAAAAAGAGATATATATATAGTAAATTTCCTTTATAAATTTTAATAAAAAAAAAACAAATACTTATAATAAAAAACTATGCTGGTTAGTTATTATTAATGTTTCGTATTTAAAGTATTCTAACGAGTAAGTATTCAGAAACCTGTAAAAACCAGATAAAAAAAATGAAATGAAACAAATTTATAGCGGGAATTAGAAGATTGCTCTGATAGCAAT